>JABJVR010049393.1:0-22043 GCA_025773905.1 Chitala chitala | reverse complement strand
CACACACACACACACACACACACACACACACACACACACACACACACACACACACACACACACACGTCAGTCACTTCTTCCTCGTCTCCCTGTCTGAAGGTGTGAACACGCGTGTCAGCTCCTCTGGTGCCCCTGCCACACACGAACGCCTCGGATCACACATCTTATTCTCGGCTTCAGCCTCCCCTTCCTTCGCCACGTCTCGCCTTGCGGGGCCCGGCGGTGCAACACATTACGTGGGATTACCTTCCTGTCCAAGGCATCTCGTACCCTGACTTTCAGTGACGCATCAGTAAGACCTGAAATAAATCTGGTAATATTGAACTGCTGCGAGGCACGCAGACTGGCAACCCAGTGTGTTATTGCCTACAAAGCCGTCTTCGAGTTCAAACAATGACAGACGCCTGAGGGTGTAACTCATAGTGCCGGCAGTAGAATTCTTCTCTGACTGAAGTTATGGCTGCATTTTTGTCCTGTCCACCTCAGAGCATACAGTGAACACATAACCCTGAATATATCCCTGTCTGACCCTTTTCTTCCCCTCATCCATAATGGACCTGGGTTTTTTTTTTTTTTGCTTTATAGTTTGGTAAACAATTTGTCAAGCCAGACAGACCTTTTGTTCTGTTTCTTGGCTCATATTGAGGGAAGAGAGAATAGACATTTGCCTTTAGGCATCTGAGTCTACCGCCAAAATACAGGCTTTAAGGAGGATGGGGGAAAAAAAATTATTTTTCATAGATTTTTTTTTTTTACACTCTATTTTTAATGGTGAATTAATCACTACACCCTGCAGAAATCAATTAATTTGCATTAGAAGAAATTTGTGCATGCGCAAAATTTTAGTAGCAATTTGTTCAGCCCCCGAGGTGAATTCAACATAATTTTAAGCAATTAAGTGTTGTCAGGTGACTCCGCCACATTTTAAATTTTTCATGAAATATGCTTTACATCCCTTGAGAGGTGTTGCAGATTGAGTCACAGCGTGCCGGTCCAGTTTGCAAAACTGCAAAATGGATCGAATAGGGTGGCGTTTCATTCATTTTTTTCGTTATGAGCTTCTCTGAATAGGATGGGTTTTTTCGGGGCAGGGCGGGTGTTGCCAATGGAGAGTCTGCAGTGGAAGGGTGTGAGTGTATTATGTAGCATCCTTTTGCTTTTGAAACATTTGGTGGAAAGGAAGACATCAGTTATTGGATTGGGGGTCATGGTGAATGAGTAAGGACACTCTCAGTGAGGTAGAACATGCCTGGTGGCTCAATAGGTAGAACATCAAACAGGGATGCAGAAGTCTCCTGGTTTGAATCCCCTGCCCATCCACCAGGTGTGTCCTTGAGTAAAACACAGAGTGCTAGCTCATTGTGACACATATGTGAAATGTTGTAAGTCGCTTTGGATAAAAGTGTCTGCTAAATGAATAAATGTAATCTAACAACCTGAACTCTACTCGGAGACCAAACCACAAAGAAAGATGGACGTCTGGTGCTTAAGACAGACCGCTATCTGCAAGATGCACATGAATTAACTGCCAGATCTTTTTTCCAGAGTGTCAGTTTGCCTCTTTTAAATTTGCCTCCAACAAACAGCATAAAAGGACGTGAGCAGAGAGAGCTGAAGATTGAAACGGGTGTCGCTTTATTAACTGAAATTACTGGTCTTTTCCAGCCTGTCACCCACTGTTGTTCTAACGTGTCAAAGTCTAAGTTCATCTCTGTTGTCAGCCGTCTTGCTAGGCGTTTTTGTGCTGTAAATTCTTGATGCAGCCAGTGTGGCTGATTCTTATTGCATGTGTAGTTGCAAAATACTGAACTCAAACAGTAGGACAAAAGTTGCAGAATTCTGATGGCCTGAATTCTGATGTTGCCTTGGCCCTACACTAATTTTGCCAGGGGACCTGCTGCGGTCAGGCCGTACAGCAGTGCATGCCCTCAGCGGGGGCTGGTCGCCCTGGGGGGGCTGGTCGCAGTGCAGCCGTGACTGCAGCAGGGGCATACGGAGCCGCAAGAGGACGTGCAGCAGTCCAGAACCACGACACGGCGGCCTGCCCTGCCTCGGCCACGGTGTGGAGTACCAGGAGTGCAACATTGTCCCCTGTTCAGGTCAGTTACACTTGTTATCTCTCTGTCATGTTTTATCCAGGTCAGCTCTGCTCGTTCTGTCTGTGTGTGTCTGTCACGCTCTGTCCAGGTCAGCTCCGCTCGCTCCGTCTGTGTGTGTCTGTCATGCTCTGTCCAGGTCAGCTCCGCTCGCTCTCTGTGTGCCTCTGTCACGCTGTGTGTGTAAATACTGAGCAGAATCTTGTTTGTTCTTCCTAATACAGATTTGGAAACTTTCCATCTTTAGCTCTCAAATTTATTGAAATCCTCTATCCTTTCTTACTAAAGCCCATTATATGGTACTTGTAATATGGCTTTCATGCATATTAACATTACATTGGTTAAAGTGCCTTCATATCTCATCACAAATGTATACTGGTTTCAGAATACACAACATATTGTGACAGTGTGGGCATTGCTCAGGGACAAAAGGATTAGTCATAGTCTAGAAACATCTGACTGATCTGCCAGTGTTAATTCGAGAATTTGCACTATAATGGTTTAAAAATAAAACCATCTGTTCAACTCTGTACATTTTGCTCTTCCTCTGATACATTTTGAAATTGGTATCAATAACCAAAACAACAGTTTTGCCAAGAACGTGTTCTGAAACACGGTATTTCCTCACTACCATCGTGCAGAGGATTTGTGAAACTTTTTTTCTATTACTGGCTTGAACCTTTGACAACATGGCTGGATCAAAGCCTGACGACAAATCTAACTTTTCACATTGTTCACATGTGAAGTGAAGGGTGGTTTCATGTTTTCTTAATGACCCGGGTTTTTAATTAGGTACATTACCAGTACCATATATACCTGCATCCTGCATTGTATGGGGATAGAGTTGGGGATAAGGTAAGGGTTATGGCCAAGAGGGGTCGGGGACTGGAGCAACGGTTAGAGTTTGGGACTAGGTCTAGCACTAGGTTAGGAATACACCTGGAATTAGGATTAGGATATCATCCTAATATGTTTGGGGATTAACCATTGTCTGCATGCGGCATTGACAGTGGTGTGTGTGTGTGTGTGTGTGTGTGTGTGTGTGCTAGCACACAGTGGGGATAAACCGTGCTAAAACCTACTGTACCTTCACCACATAGCCACAAATACACATTCTCCACACAACTGGCACACGTGTGAACACATGCATGCGATTGTACTCTCACACACAAAGTTACATTCTACGTAGGACCAGAATCCATCTAGTATCATCAGGGCTGTTCCAGAGGGCCCAGCACTTGACAGGGCCCCTTGAATAAATAAGAATGACAAAGTGTAAGATGAAGTAGTATAATTCAACTTTTAACAATTAAAATATATGATATTCAAACTACTAATGCACACCACCCTCCAGTAACGCCGCTGTGTACCATCTATCCAAGAGTGTATAAAGCAGTTATGCACGTGCGCACACGCACACACACACACGCACACACACACACACACACACACACACACACACACACACTGGAAACTACAAAAATACAACCTCTGCATTAATGGTAGTAGGTTATATATTGGTTTCAATTTGGTCTTTTTTGATAGTAAAAGTGTAAGAAATTATCTAATTACACATTTAAATGAATATGCATGCTTTGATTTATTACACACTTCACTTCCATTCCAGTGAGTCATCAGAATGCTCTAAAGACCGGTGTGTGTTTTATCTTCTGGAAGGAGCTGCAATGTACATTATTGTAAGGAAGGCGTTTAGATTTTATGAAACCTTTTGTGCCAAGGTAGGCACATACACACACACTAGTGAGCGCTGCCGTGTGGTTTGTGTTTCCCCACAGTGGATGGGAACTGGGCCTGCTGGTCGCCATGGTCCAGGTGCTCCGTCACCTGTGGAGGGGGCCATTACATGCGAACCCGCACCTGCAGTAACCCCTCACCTGCTTACGGGGGGGACATCTGCCTGGGTTTGCACACCGAGGAGGCCCTGTGCAACACTCAGCCCTGCCCAGGTGACGTTGCGCACGGACACACACGTTCTTGGGTGCTTTTCCTTCCTCTTGTCATCTAATTACCCAGGAACAGACACACACACACACACACACACACACACCCCTAGATAGTGTAGGTGTCACCAGTGCTCCCCTGCTCTGAGAGGCCACATACCTAAGCCCCATAATACAGAATTCTTTCATGCTGTTGATCATAATCATAATTAGTCACCGGCTAGCAGACGCTTTTATCCAAAGCAACTTACAACATTTTATATGCATATTACAATGACCTACTGCTGGGTGTCTTGCTGAAGGACACACTGGGTGGGTGGCTGGGTTGGGATTTGAACCAGGAGATTTCGGCATCCCAACCTGATGTTTTACCCATTGAGCCACCTGGCCACATCTGTTATGGTCTGTAAATTGGCATTGGAGTCAAGACTCTAAATTAAAGTTGAAACAGCACTGGAGAGAATGGCTTCTTATAAACTGAGCTCAGCATATCAGCGTGGCTATGAGGGTGCAGAAAGGTGAAACAGTATATACCTGTGAATAAAGTGCAAACACATTTGCTGTTAGTTTATTATTGGCTGTTATTATTGGCTGTTCTTGAACATGAGATTTAATGTGGATTGGCCTGATGTGGGTGGTCCAGCTCCAGAAGTTCAAAGAGTAATCGCTGTATCTCCTACTTGTTAAGCGCATCTTAATGTCGCTGCACACGAGTGCAGCCGTGACCCTCTCCTGTCCGTGCCCACCCCAGAGAGCTGGTCGGACTGGTCCCAGTGGTCCCAGTGGTCCCAGTGCGATCCCACCGGCACGCAGCTCCGGGTCCGCCACTGCGACGTCCTCTTCCCCACCGGGAGCCAGTGCGCGGGAAATGGCACGGAGAGCAGGCCCTGCGCCTCTGACTCCAACCTCATCCCAGGTGAGCGCCTCCGAGGCCCTCTGCTGGTAAAGCGAGGTCGATGCGTGCAGTGGGGGGAGGAAACTAGCCTGCATTTGTTTCTTGTGTCTTGTAAGGAAAGAAGCTGAGAACACTGTCAAAATAACATGCCTGTTATCTAAAAAATATTGTAAAGACCCTATCGGGGGGGTAGGGGGGCAGGGGGAAACATCATTAATCCGTCCCTCCTTCCCTCCCTCCCTCCGCATTCAACTGGAGCCGATCCCAGGTACCTTAGGCACATGTCAGGGAGCACCCTGGACGGGGTACCAACCCACAAGTATAAGAATAGAACAGTAACAGTGTTTTGTAGAATGAAAAGTCTCTGAAAAAGGTAATGGAAATGCTGTCAGAACAATTGGGCTCATTATATCTGCTCATAAGTCCTGTGTGTGTGGGGGGGGGGTAGTGCTCTCATGACACCTGCCACTAACATTTAAAATGTTCCCATTAATAAACATTGGAAGGCAAAGCCCTGGACACAGGATACAACAGGTGCAGTGGAAAGGTAAAGGCCCCAGAGTGTAACTGTGCTGAAAGATGCTCACCTCTACCTTTCTAAAACAGAAGGCCAAGTGCCCCACTGACACGTGCATGAACACTGAATCACTGGCAGCTTTATGTCTGCAGGTGTGCAGTGAACGTGGAACGTGTCAATTAGGATGAAATATCTGTTGAAATAAACCACAGGGCTTATTCTTACAGAGTGAAAAGACAAACACTTTTTCTGTGAACGTGCAGGTATATTTCTGCTTTTGAACATGCCCAATGAAAATGTGTGTTGGTTCACTTAGAGCCAGTGTTATGTTATTTATTATTATGTCTTCTTAAAAAGATCTACAAGGCAAGCTTTTTAATGCGTGATGAGAACGCATTTCCATTCCCGTATAGAGGGACGTCTCGAGTTGTACCGCTTAACCGATCAGTACGACGTGCCTTTCTTTTCCAGAAATATCCGTTGCTCGTTCTACTCAGGAAGAGAGAAGATGTGAAGGTAAATCTTCATTTGCGACAGTTTGTGCTTCCGTCGCGATCGGGCTTTGCTTTCTGCTCCGTTCCGCGAGCGGCGCGGTGCCGGCTTCCGCGCTCCGCTGCTGCAGCCGTCTGATGAAATATCGGGAGCTGCGGGTGCAACGCGCTTTGTCCTGCGTGTGAATGCGAGGCTGTCCAAAGGATGAGTATAACCGTGTTGGAAGCATTAAGGAGCCCTGAAAGCACATGATTAAACACTCTATGCCCCCCTCCCTCTTTCCCCCACCAGATTTTAGCCTGTTCCACATGCTTGCAGTTGGCCTCAGCAGCTCCATTCTCGGATGCCTGATCACACTCTTGGTCTACACCTACTGCCAGAGGTACCAGCAGCAGTCCCATGATGCAACAGTCATCCACCCTGTGTCTGCTGCTCAGCTCAATACCAGCATAACGAACCACATCAACAAACTGGACAAGTACGACTCCGTGGAAGCCATAAAGGTTTGTGGCACCGTAGGATTTGATTGATGTGGCACTGTAGGGTTTGATTGTCTAACGGGAGGCGTGACCGTATAACGTCACAAGCACCACGACCTGAGCGCGGACGTTATGGATGAGCAATTTCAGAAACGTAAGGGTAAACGTCATTGAGTGTCCGGCCAACGTCCGCCTCACGTTCTCTAAAAAAGTCTGTGGAGTTTATTAACTGCAATCCATAAATACTCCCCTGACCGGCTTAGAAAACCCTACAAAATTTGCGATGTTCCAGTGTGCAGAGCCCAGATTGCGTCTCTGCTGAGCACTTTCCACTAAACGTCCAGTTCTGAGGCCTGAAATCATATACTGTCAGCATATCCCAGATTCTTCCTTTGAAGTTCATAATCGGTTAAAATGATGTCCTTAATAGTTCTATAACAGTAAGTTTGAACTTGTGAGATTAGTATAAAAATAGTTTTTATAAAGTTATATATCATGTAAGTTGTTTGATCACGTTTTTTCTCTACCTGTGTTGATGTTTCCCAGGCACAGTTTCCCGTGTTACATTCTAACAAACAGCTTTCAGCTGTTATGGTATTAGGACCTGGTAATTGTTGATACGGGTTAATTTGGGAAGCACAGTCCTGATTCGGATGCTTAGAGCTTTATTATTTTGCATAAAGATCCATCCTTTTGTGCTTCTGGTGAATTGCATCATTCTGTTGTGTGACTGCATGATCTCTTCTCTGAGCCTGGTTTGAGGACATGACGAGGAACATGTAGGGTTTACGAATGGAGACTGTAGTGTCATCCTATGCGTCACACAAATTCAGTCATTAGCGTGTTTGTTTAATAAGCAGAACCATGCTTTGTTGTTATTGTTTCCCAGGGGAAGCTTTTTCCCAAACATTCCAGCAGTCTGGCTTCACGGCCGTAGAAAGTTTTCAGACGTGGCCCGCATTCTAATGTTATCCGACACAATGAATTTTACGGAGTGACAATTATTGCTGTCACTTATTATTGACGGCGGTGAAAGTTGAACATAGTTGACAGATAATTTCAAAGGTTACCTATTATCATTTAAAATAGCCTATTTTTCTAGTCTGTGATTTTTATGTCACTAATCTTATGAACCCTGCTGTCAGATAGGCATGAGTGCTTTTTATAACTTGTCAGAATTCATTTTTTTTCTTTGCTGATGACTAAACGGAGGCCTATATTTCACATGTCACGCGTCGGGGCGACTTGCTCAAGGAGTGATGTTTGCTGAGTTGCCATTGGGGCAACATCAACACATCATCCTTAACACTCACAGCTACAGAAAGGCCCCACTTACCATGACGAGGCATTAATACAGAGATAACACCGAGGGCTCCAGGCTCACATCAGCAGGAAACACTTGTTGTCAAATGAAGGCTCGTTGTGGGGAGTTGCATTCATTTGACTGCCAGTTCTGTTATACTTTTCCATCCCAGAAAACACAATGAAAGTAAATAACAAGCGAGGCTTAGAATAGTATGATACTGCCTGTTTAAGGTGTTAGGATTTTGTCATCAACAGGTATGGCCTTAGTCTCTGCAGGTGTTGCTGCCGGTCTTTGGGTTACATTAGTGACCTGTTTTTCACAGTTGTTGTGTTGATGTTCAGCCTACCAACAGAAGCCTCATCAGTGATTTTGTGCTTCTGCGCTTCTTTGTAACCATTGTTACATGACCGCTGTGTTCTGTATATATATTTTTTTGTAACCATTCTTGCCCAACCTGTGTCTTTGACGTTTCAGCAGCTTATCGGAATGTAGCTGAACTACACGCATTGCAACTTGCCTTTGTGCTCAAGATCTCCATTTTTAAATTATAGAAAAACATAGGGACCTACAAATTTTGGGTAAAAACCTTAGTAGAACAGGGTAGGTGATAGATGATGCGGCTTTTTGGACAGTCTTGACAAAAAATAAATAAATAAATAAAATTGAAAGGGAAATTCTGTTCTGAGACAAGTTTCCCTTTTGGGTGAAGTTTCCTCACCTCAACATGGAAGCTAACTGAACTAAACAGCAGTTCCACACATGCAATGTTAACATTCACCTCTTCTCCCCACAGGCTTTCAATAAAAACAACTTGATACTGGAGGAGAGAAACAAGTACTTCAACCCTCAGCTGGCAGGGAAGACATACACCAACGCCTACTTCTCAGACCTCAACACCTACGACGACTATTAGGATGAGCGTGTCTGTGGGACGGACGGATGGATGGATGGACAATGTTCTGTAACATAAGGAGAGTCCCGGTGTAGTGAATCTGCGCTTTTTGTGGTTTGGTACTGGCACACACAGCCCTCGGTGTAAAAGCCCCCCCCCCACTCCTAGGGGTGGGGTGGTTGATTTTGCTGTCGGCTTCCTGGGTTAACCTGAAGTCGCTTAGGGGATACCAGAATTTGTACCTGGCAGTTAGTTGGGCGACATTATTATAACTAAATTCAAATTTGTGTGGGGAGGGGTGGAGGTACACGGTAAAATTAGTGATGGGGTGGGGGGGATCATGGAGATCTAAGTGTGTGTCTCCAACTGCCCTCTGTGAAACTGGGGTCTATGGTCCAGAAGTTGTATGGTCTGTGTACAGGGAAATAATGGTTTCCATGCCAACAATTCACTGAGGAATCTTAATTCCCGTAACTGAACTAGTTTAGTTAGTTCCTCTCTCGGTACTGGGCTGTTAGCGTTTTAAGAGCGGCTGCAAATCCCATTGGAGCCAAGACTTTGATACCTGCCTTAATCTTTTCATAGCTCGAGGTGGCTTTGCATGAATGAATGGGAACAGACGAGTTTGTTGCTTTGTTCATTTGCATGATGGGTTGCGTTGCCAAGCCTATGGACTAATGGTTTCTGGGTGCAGAGAAGACAAGTGTGCCCAGTACAAATCACCGTCTCAGCCAGTAACATTGTAGCTATTAGGAGTCTGGTAGCAAATGTTTGCATTTCTTTTGTGTTAACAGGCATCGGCTATGACGTCTGCTATGTTAAAGCAAAACCATTTCACTGTACAGTTAACTCAGCTCAACCTATGTGTTTCCGCAAGTGTTTAATTTTCCACGTTGCAGTGTAAATTTTTCCCCGTCTATTGAGACAGTGCTCAGTGTTAACAACTTAACACTAATAAAATGAACTAACATTCATATTTTGTCAACACAAAATTGATTCCTGGTCGTTTTTGTTTAGTTTCTAAATGCAGTGCGGTGAATAACGTTGAATAACTATGATTACCGTGTGAGGATGGGATGAGTGAGTTTCAGGGACAGCTGGACCTGGATGGGTTCGATTTTAGCAGTAAACATGGAAGACGAAAAGAAATCAAAGACCACAGAGGATGACATACATAAGCAAAATAACACTCAAAAAATCTGTGTCAACATAAAAAAAATTATCCAGAAGCAAGTGAGGCAAGTTTACATGGATATAAAGCAACAGGTGAAGTCACATGACTACCTCTCTTGGGAGGGAGTTGGACTTTGACCCCAGTCTTTTTAGTATGTCAATTTCTGTCAATTAAACTGGCTTTTCATGAACAAATTATGGCAACCAGTTATTTGAAATATTACATTTTCCAAAAGTATATGCATTTTCACAATCAAAAATTAAATTCTGCTTTTATCTTTACACGGGTTTGACTTAGAGTTCATTTTTCATAAAGTCAAAAGTCCTCCCCCCCTTCATTCTTTTTGGAAAACAAAAGCTTACTGAGCATGAGTGATGAGTAGAAAATATCTATGATCTGAGGACACAGGAAATGAGGTCAGGTGTCCAGCAGATGTTTACACGGTGCATGAACAAAACGGAGACATTGTTATCTGTCGGCCCTGGGCGCCACTGGGCCAACTGTGTGCAGAACGGAAATTGGTCCATTAATCAAAAGCACTCGTTTGGAAGACAACTGACGGTACTTCAGAATCATGGTGCTGTTCTGAAGCGGGAGGCAGATAGGGACCACCTCTGCCCATAGTTCGGACTCAGGCGTGATGCTCTCAGAGTGTCGGAATAATCAGACGTGGTGCGATGCCGGCAGATTTATTTAATACTCCAAAGTGCTGTTTAATGTTCTCAAAGTTCTTAATTAAGAAGCTAAAATATCTGCATATTCATCTAATATGTTGCTGTGAGACGGATGCGGTGTGTTCTGGTGGGGATTGAATTAGAAAATTTTATCAAAAAGCAGGTGTTACTTTTTCAGATCACATAGGTGTTTCGCACATGTGTTTTGCATATTATCTCCCTGACTGAGGTTAAACAGCCCAGAGGTATGCAGTGGAGTTGCTTTCCTTCCTGTGCGTGGGCAGCACATTAATAAGCACGGTTATGGTGTCTCCATTTCTAATGAAGTGGATCCGAATACACCGACAAGAGTCCGGCGTATGGTCATGGTTTGTGTTCACAGAGTGAGTGGTGGCTTCCCTGTTTTACGTGCAATTAACAGAAACAAAACGGAGGATCAATGCTTCAGACATTTCAGATGTCGCCATCTTGGAAATCCATATCGACGTGTCCCTGAAGGACATACAGTTACTAGTGTTCCAAAATCAAACTGCATCGTTTTCGGCTATTTCCCATTCAGGTGCAATCACACTAGCTGATGTGGCGGTGGTCCGGAGGGAATAATTAGTCAGAGAAATTAATTGGAAATGGGGGAGGGGCAGATTATGCCGTGGAAGTGCAGGAGTGACCTTCTCCTGGCCCCCACTGCTGCCCCCAGCCAGCACATTAACCACCCGTCATGATTAATCACAGCGGATGTGCGGAGCAGGGATACAGTCTGATTCCCTTCCACCTAGAGTTGTCTTAACAAGGAGCACGTTGCATGTGTGTAGTGGGAATATTAATGTTCTAAAGGACATATTGGGGGGGTCTACCCTGAGACCTCCGAATGCACCAGTGGGACGTCTCAATCAAGCTCTCCACTCATTTTATATATTTAATTGCACTAAGGGACAATTTCTGAACTTGGGTGTCAGTATTTACACAATGAATAAACTAGGGTAAGAAATGGCAAATGGTCTCTGTGGGAAGATAAATGATCCACATGGGTGATTCATATGAAGAGGTGAAAATTCGTACTTTACATATTAAAGCTGGTAGGTTGGCACCATGCCCTGGGTGTCTTCTGCCCTGCGCCCTGTGCCTTCTGGGATGGGCTCCAGGCTTCCCACAACCCTGAATTGGATAAATGGTATAGAGGATGGATGGATGGATGGATGGATATTAAAGTTTATGGGTGAAATTTAGAAGAATTTTAAGTATGTATATGACAACGAATATCTTTGTTTATATGCGGTTGGAGAAGTATTTCCTGTGTAAACCAGTTTTTGGTTTCATTGCTCATATTTTCTGTTTTTTCTTCTGTTGAGTCACACGAATCCCTCTTCACCTGACATGTTCACTGAGATGTTTTCTTTCCTGACTGACACGTTCGACACACGTCGTGGTTACAGCTGGCGCACATTTCCACTAAAACATTAATGGTTCCCCACAGACTCCAGTGTGGTTCACTTGTCTGTACTTCACTGATACTGAATTTGAAAATTAAGCATACAAAAAAAGAATTGAATCTATTGTACTGTCAACACAATGTAACAAAGATGGTTTGGCGTTATAAAGGGTGCGTGTGTGTGTAATCGCAGCTCAATATAAAAAAGGTTATGGAGTTCACTGTTCATCTAAGCTACTGTGAGAGACCTTTAACTGTGAGAGGTGTTTAATTTTATTTCGAGGTCCCAGCAGAAAGTCTGATAACAGATGTAGTCTTTGTGTTTTTTCTGTTCCATTCAGACTAATGTACTTTTCGGTAGCCAAGCACTGCCATAATTACCTGCTCCTCTCAAAACGTTCTGACCTCAGTAATAACACTGGCAAAGGCACATGATCATTGTGTGTTTGGACTTGAATAATCATATTAGTTATTCTACCTCCTCTTGGCCCCCTCATCGGTTGCTAATTACGTGATATTGATAACGGTGGCGATAATCATGACGGATGTTTTTCTGCATGAAACTCTTTTCCTGTTCTTTTCTTTTTTTGCTTTTGTATTTCGGTAGGTTTTCTTCTTAATTAAGCTTCACACGTTCTACTAATGATTCGCAAATTTGTACAGCCTGTTTTCAGACTCTTTTCCACTGATCCTCTGATGAAACTGGATTTTTTTGTTATAAAAGCATTTGGAGCAGACTGTTTGAGGGGGGTAGAATGATTCAAGCGATACCCGTGTAATTCCTACCTGTCTGGCAGTCCGCCACGCAAATCACGTTTTTTTTTTTTTTTTTTTTTTTTTTTTATAATACTATGCATTCTTTTTCTTGCTGTTGGTGAAAATTACCTTTCGGTACGATGACAAACTTCTACGTATGGAGATTGTTCTGAGAACAGGTGGACATTATCACAAGTGAACACACGCCGCTGATTGGCTAATGCCAGAAAGTCAATCAGAAGTACAATGCAGATGTGCCATGCCAGCCAAAATCAGAAGCAGTGAAAAAATAAACAGCTGTATACAATTTTAAAGTAAAAATTGAGAGCAGTCATCGCAGTTTAAATTAAAGCTCTACTGGATCCTTTTAAAGTTAAGCCTCTATTCTTATTCGCATTGCATCTTTATGACCCCTACTGGAAGCCTTGGTTATCTACAGCGCTGTGCTGAACCGCCAGTCTTTACAGGCATTTCTAGCTGTGAAGCGACATGAGCTGTTGAGTAAGAGCCGTTAAGTCGCAGCGGCCGTGTTTGATTTCTCGACATGGCACGGATGGCAAACGGAATCACTTTCACTTTGGCACCTGAAGAAAAAGAAATTTACAACATGGTCAAAACATGAAATACATTCTAACAACAACAAAACAAGTGTAACAGCAGACTGAACCATTTTGTTATAATTTATTTTCTGAAGGTGTTATTGATTAATGCCCTGAAAGGCAGAACACATTTAAGAAATGTTAAGATGTGCATTACCTTCTAGAAAGGACAGTTTACTGTGAATCAGTGCTTTCTTTGAAAGCTGCCTTTTCCCTAATGTCTGTTTCTGTTATTTTTTTCTGTATTAGTTTAGTAGTCCACATAAACTAATTTACCTTATTTGTTGAGTGGAGTAAGCAGCTGGACGTGGTGGTGTAACATGTGGTGAAACAAGTGAGACATACCACACGTTAGTGTTAATATATTATTTTCTGCTATTCATTTACATAAGACCTTATTACATATTCTGTATATAATATTTCAGCCTTGTGTGTGTTTCATGTGCTGACAAATTATGTATGCGGTAAAAAAAGCATAATTTAAGGGTTTACTATGACCTTGGAAGAAACGCTTTTTTCAGGTGAGTTATGTTGTAGAGACTCCTTGGTTGAAATGCCATTTATACCACAGTTCCAGCTTTTCTGTTGGACTAATTCAACACAGTTATACAGCCTCAACTGACTGTCTGCTGAAATTCACTTAATTGTGAAAAGCTTTGAAAAGTGAACTGAACAAAATATTTTTTTTGTAAGATGCAGCCAATTAGGGTAATACAACAATTATACATAATTAAAAATTATGGGTAATTAATTCAGTGATTGGTACCTTGGTGATTTGTTTCCTGATGTACTGTGTAGTGTAACATCTCTTCCCACTGGATATACCCCACTTCAGAAACCCACCCGCAATAAAAAAACTAGGAGGATAGGAAAGTGTGTTTTAATTTTCACACACATGAAGTCATGTGAAATGGGTAAAAATTGAAATCTCACTGAACACAGGAGTGATAATTGGTAAGGCAGTGAAAACAGACACACACACACACACACACACACACACACACACAACTGGCCAGTATAGGGGTAATAAGCATCTGAAAGCAAAGAAAATATTTATCAAGCCTTTTGAAATTATTAATACAAAAAAACTATCCTCAATGCCATCATCATTATTATTATTTTTTAATTATTATTTCTTATTTTTATTTATTTTTACTGTGTTTGCCCTTAATAAAATGCATGCTGTTTTGCCAAAGCCTTACTGGCTGATTTTCGGGTGAGGAACATTTGAAGCAGTCTGGTGTGAGGCTGCACAGAGGTATTATTTTGGTTCGTGTAATTCCTTTTGTGCAGCTTTCCCCTCTGGACTAATGATGAGAGGGTTTCGAATGAGTCGTTTGCGTACACCAAAGAGAGCTGACAGCTATGTTTGGATGTGCTCATTTGCATATCCCATGTGTACGACCCCTCTGGCTTCATTTATTCTGGCCTAACCTCCATTGTTTTCCGTCTGTATAGAACTGTATTTCATTAAAGCAAATTGAAACCCGCTGATCAATACCTCGCCACAAATTGCAGAAAGTCCCTGAGCTCATTACTGGACTTTTCTGGGCATTTGTCTTGGTAAATGATGGTGTTAACCTCCAAGCTGTCTCTCAGGGGAGATGAGGGCCAAACGGATTTTCTTTACAAGTATATCTAAATGTAGAAAAAAAAACACCTTTGTGTGGACCTTTCACTTTCCATTACAGGTGCACTCTACAATTTCACGAGTTGCTCCTGTTGCTTAGGTGTCCTCTCTATATGCCTGTCTGGTGTCTGCAATATAATTTGGAAAGTGATAAGAAGACTGTAATATTTATACCCTATTTTCCAACTCAGGGTCTACTTTCTTTTTCTCAAGTTTTTCTGTAACGTCTTTGTTACGTTGGTATGGTACTATTACCTGAAATTTTTCATTTTCACCTTACGTTGTTCATCATGCAAAGTGTGGAATGGGTCCTGCCCAGCCTGTCCCGAGAGCCTCAGTGGGACCCTGGGAGCCCGTGTAACCTGAAGGCATATCTGAGTCCGCTTCAGGTTGGGTAAGAACATGAGCTCTGCCTCTGGAAGACTGATAAACTATGATTAGTGATTATACAAGTTTTTTGCATATTATAAACAAATGCAGTTGTCTTTAGTGTCATTCTGGGCGTACTGATGAAGGCCGTTATCTGACCTTGTTTTTCCTCTGTTCTCTGCATGACGAATGGCTCCAAACGCCACCCGTTCTTATCAGAAGCAAGCCCTGCCAGGTTTTACAGCTCACCTCTCAAAACTGATTAGTTTACCGTTGAAGCGTTTTTTTTTTTTTTCTTATTTTCATTTTGGGGATCTTGGCGATCTGCAGCGGGGACTGCATGAGCTTCACCTTTTTTTTTGTTCTCAAGAGGTTTGTGTGTGTGTGTGTGTGTGCGTGTGTGTGTGGGGGTTTAAAAATTGTCTTCACCAGAGCAACACCTCAGCCTGTTTGCATGCCAATCGCAGACACAAACACAGACGGTCTCTACCGGATTTGGTGTCCGCGCAGCCTGTTGCTCGCACTTTGTCAGCCTGCGAAACGCGGCGCAAGTTTATGCGTAGCCTTTATTTCGGGGTACTTGTGACAAACGCAGCTAACAGGTTTTTCTTAGACGCTGTCACGCAGCCGTGGAGGCGAGAAAAGTTTGCTCTCCCGGGTCTGCCTGAGCTTCTCAGCTGTGTAATATCCTATGTTACAAGAACATTTGGCTCCGAGCTAAGGTTCACTTTCAGCAGAATCCTCAATAAATCTAGCTTGAGCACAGACTGTAGCTGCAAATACCCTTTAAACAAGTCAATATTGTTGAGTGAAATGAACCGGTTTATCCCTGGCATTATTTTATATGTGATTGAATGCCTGTTGAGTATAAGTAATACTAGCTTGCATAATAAACGTCAGCTAATACACTGCTTATAAATGACAGGTATACTGCTTATATATATTTATTATAACCTGACATGTTTATTTTATTTTAAACTGAAAACAGCGCACACTGTAAGTAATAATGCTGAGAATAGATCGTTACATGACTGCAGTGTAACATATTGTTTGACTACTGTGTGTAATTTGTCACTTTGATTACTTATAATATGTGCACAGAAACCCAGAATACTACCTAAAATTAACTACTCAGGTCTTTTCCCAGCATAAAACATCTATTACGTAAAACACTGCAACTGTTTTTTGTTTCATGTAGCACAATTCTGTCAACGCAATAATCACCAACACTTTTTTTTGGGATTTTTACTTTCTTTCTAAATTTGACTGTTCTTAAGACAGACATGTGCTCATAACCTAAAGCTGTATCTGTCGGATGTGCACATCCTCATAACCTAAAGCTGTATCTGTCGGATGTGCACATCCTCATAACCTAAAGCTGTACCGGTCAGATGTACACATGCTCATAACCTAAAGCTGTACTGGTCAGATGTACACGTGCTCATGACCTAAAGTTGTACCGGTCAGATGTACACGTGCTCATAACCTAAAGCTGTACCGGTCAGATGTACACGTGCTCATAACCTTGAGCTATGCCCGTCAGTTCTTTGTTGTCATTATCATTGTCATCTTGAGTGAGCTGGTTTTCACCAGAACGGCAATAGCTGTGCAGTGTTTCAGAGACTCTTAGCCTCTTATTGAACACTTCATCAAAAGCACATGGGGACTCTGCTTTCATAAGACACAGGGTGTTGAATAACAGTGAAGGCCAGACAGCATTTATCTTTATAAAGAGAAAACTGATTTGGCTCTTAAGCTCATTAACAGAGCCAGGGAGTTTGCTCAAAGTTCTCACTTCTAGAGATTTCTGAATCATTCTGGTCCCAGGCGGTTCACAGCTGTCAAACCAACATGAACAATTAGCATATTTCTCCTTGTAAACCTTCTGTAACTAAGAATTAATACCAAAGGCAAATATACACCCAGTATTATGTGTTCATAACAGTAAAGGCGTCTCGTGCTGGGTAATAAACAACAAGCATTAACATGTAGCATTTCTATAGCATGTATTTGTGTTGTAAATGTTCAATACTTACTGTGATAGATCCACAACAAATGCAGTCAAAGCAAACCACTTATCCCATTCATGGTCATGGGTAGAGGGGTAGGCTGGAGCCTATCCAAGGCATCTTACGATGCAAGGCAGGATACACCCAAGACAGGGTGCCAACCCATGACAGTTAAGCTAAACTAAATATTGAATTGAAATACGAAATAGATGAATGTATGCATTTGGCTAAACACTTTTACAGTATACTGTAATGTAAAAGCAGGAAAAATATGTTGTTATCTCAGCATCCTCAAAATCAGAATCATCTTTATTGACAAGCGTGAAAACACACAAGGAATTTGTCTCCAGTACAGTGACTCTCAATGTGTGTTTGTTAACAAACAACATATATTACAAAAAAATCCATAAATATCTATACAACATGATGTAGCTTTACAGATGGATGTATGCAGTGACCACATTCACAGTCATTGCCCCAGAGTGTCAGAAAAAAATCCATTGAAAAATTAACTACTTTAAGAGCAAAGTATTAGTATACTGAATAAAACGAGTGTAGCAGAACCAAATCCACTTAACACCTGGATTCTTTATCATTCGCTCCATAATTTGTCCTGTCTGGTCCATCTAGACCTGACTGTCAGAAGCCGCCCACCTGCTGAGGCCGTTTTCCATGGCAGAAAAAGGACCGTGTTTCGTACTTGGCCCGCGGAATCGTCCCTGTGCACTTGACGCTGAACCCTGCTTGTGCTGTTGCTTTCCCGCCTCAGCCTCTGATGTCACAGCAGGTGAATCATACACACCCAGCTGAAGTGTCACTTTCTGCTTTTCTGAAGCACACAGAATGGGACACCGGTTAAGACCAAAGGGAAGCACTAAACGTAAACAAATGCCCTCAATCAAGGTTACTCTGTACTTATCGAGAAGGAATGGTAAAACTGGGTTTTCGAAATTCATCTCGCATTCTTGCATTCCTGTTCACGAGCTCGATCAATTTTTTTTTTTCCCCATAGTGCTTTTCCGCCTATGTGCTGACGTAAGACAGACAGACTGTCCCAATGTTATTAGCTGCAAAGCTAGAAGGTTGGGAAATCGATGCATCATGTCAGATCTGTTTGTCCAGGATTATTATGTTGCAGGATAAACTATTCGGCGTTTCCCTGCTTTGTTTACATGGCAGACGGTACTCTGTGAACTCTGTGAACTGGCTTAGGCAGGCCGCCTCAGCGAAATCGATCACTGCTGTGCAGCCATTTGAAGAGTGCACTCAGACAAGGCCCGGCTCATCTGAGACTGATTGTATGCATTAAGAGCCCGGCTGGTAGGCTATGCTGGTCTAAGAGGTGTTCAAGAGTGGTGTTTTTTATTTCACAGTGAAGGTAGTTGGTAAAGTTTTACCATTAATCAGACTTTTCCATTTTTTCTTTATGAAGTTTTAGGAAAAAAATTGTCTGTGCTTTGAAGGTAAAGTTCACGTTTTCTTAGGCGTTTACCTAAACCTGAGATAACACATTGTACCATATTTCCTTTTAAAATTTTGCACAATATCAAAAATTAACAAATGCATAAATATATGGATATAAAACACATTCTATGACCTATTTAACCATGGTTTTCAATGCTTCTTAGTCTTATTTTTAAATTAAAAATCAAACCAAAAGTGAGAAATAGACAGAGAAACCTTTTTTATGTTTGAGAATTGATATGTGCCATTTTCTTTCAATCTCCAGTGCTGCAAAGACCCAGAACAGCTATAAAAGAGTGTCGGTCTTGCGCTTTCATAACATGCTAATTGTGCGCCTAATTATGCAGGTGTTTTGGGCTCAAACACTTCAATTCATGTGCAGAAGCCCCAGGGGTAAGGAGTGAATGGTGCCTTCAGATGGAGATGAATGAAGGCATCTCTGGGATTGTGCAAAGTGTCAGGGCATGGTACTGGGATACCGGCAGGAGGAAAGGCATATCATGGGGGTCTGAAAGGCAGTGTCCTGCAGCTGGGGCCTTCAGTGGGGCCAGCACCTGCAGAAACACGTGCCCATGGTGTGTGTGTGTCGGGGGGGTGTCCGGTCCAGCTGTCTCCCTGGAGATACCGCTCCCCCAGTCTCTGCGACAGCCAGAAAGCTCACACCGGGGCTTGGCAGCATAACTCTTGAGGCCCTACCCCCCCCAACCACAAGGACCCCGCGGATCAAACAAAGAAGAACCGTGAGGAGAGACAGACTGGGTTCGGCAGCTCGTTTAACATTCTGAGAACATCTACAGAACCACGCAAGTCTGTCTGCTGTCCTATGGGCATAACTGTGCTGTGAGCTATCCATTACACAGTGTAACTGATAAACTCTGCATGTGGTTTTTGCCTGTTCACATAACAGGACTGTAAAGTTATGTCCTTAACCACGTACCGATACCTACTTTTCTTCTATGCTTTATATATGTTTCAGTTTATTAAAATTTAGTCAGTTCAAGGGATTACTGGAATACTGCATGTCGATATATCACATTGATATTGGTATAGAATTTATCAAACACCGTAATCTGTTCCAAAGACACTCTCAGACCAGCCATTTCTGACCAGGTCGTGAGCAAACATATTTGCTGGAAATAATACTGAAGTGTGACCTTTTGTAGTTTTATTAACTCCAGGAGAACATTACAAACCCATTAGTTAGCAGAAGGTAATGCTTGGCTTTTGTGTTTTCATGGCGCCTGTAAACAGGCTTTGTCTGTACACTGACTGTGGATTCGCTCGCCCTTGGTTGCTTGGAAGCACAGTCTGAGCATGACTTCATGGTCTTTATCCCCCCAGACCCATTACAGAGTCATTATATACCATTCGTGTTATTCATGAAGTCAAACAGCATCCTGTTTTGGGAGCAATGAGCTGGTGGCAAAAAAGACACACTGATGTGTGCGAGATTTGCAGGGAAGTAAAAACGCCTGTTTAACTAGTGCTTCTCACAAGCTTCTTAGAGATTATTATTAGTATTATTAGTAGTAATAATAATAATAACAACAATGATAATAATAACAACAATAATATCAATAAACAATTCACTGTTTTGTTAGTAGAGGCTTTCTCAAGTGTCCGTTGACGATAACTACAGGGACAAAACGCATTTTTCTCTCGCGCGAGTGGTGCGCGCAGGGAACGTTTGCCCTTCCGTTAAAACCGTTAACGTCCCGACAGCTCATTGGCCAGCAAGGGAGCTTGGCGCGCTCGGAATTAGAGTTTATCTCCTCGCAGCCGAGGGGCGGACCCATTTTTTCTAGCACAACCCTAGCTGATTAAACGGAAGTCCATTAAAACTAATTAAGTCTCCTATGACATTGATGGCGGTATCACTGCTGTTAAAATTATTACAGTCTTTTAAAACACTGCTTATGCTTCCTCCAAAATTGCTATTTAATTATGGCACGAGTCACCGACTGCTCTTACAGCCGTGGTTTCCAACAGATCCGTCACCCTCCCTTCATATCTCGCAGAGTAATCGGTTAGCATGTAATTACTGCTAAACCATGTGAGCAATTTAGAATTTGGGATAATTACCTGTTAAAGTTTAAATGACTAACACTGTAGTTAATGAAATTCTGTTTCCTGCGTATCTTCTGCTAATGGGTATAGGTAGACGTGGGTGTCAAACCTGCGTCGCTGCCACCAACAGACAGGATTATTTCCACGCTGCCCGGCTGACCTGCATCTCTCGGTGTGGGGGACCCCAAAAAATTGCTACACTGCACATATTCCATAGTTTATACGCAAAAGTCTTCATTACATTTTCTACACATATCCAGTTTGTAGAATTTTAAAGGTAAATGTGTAAATATTTATGCTCCAAGAAGGATTTATTGATTGATTTATTTATTTTTTACTGAGCGATAAAACCACAGGAGACGCAGGGCATGCATGGACTTTTCTTGTTATTATTATTATTATTTTTTACCTTATTTAAAACTCGGACCCAGCTTAAAGTGTTGCACAACGTATGGTTTTGCGCAGAATATTCTGAGTCGGCGAGGGCGCAGGTTAATGTGAAGCAGTAAACTCCGTTTGCTCTTACAAATGCCCCATTTTCCTTTTGCATCTGGTTTCCTTGGCGATGTGTCTAATGAAATCCAGAGCACAAACGCGCGCAGCGGGTCTCCACGGCGACTGGCGTGCGCGAGACAAGCGCGGCCCTGGAGCGCGGCGCTACCACAGCGACACACACACGCCAGCGTGCAGCAAAGCCTGCCTGTGTCCCTGCACGGTGCACCGTGCACCGTAAGCGCTGTGTCGACAGCGCGCAGTTCACGTAGATCTGTGAACGTTAGCGTTTGAAATAGCCATTCCTTCTCTTTTTATGTCATTTTACGTCACAGTCAGTGTACTTCTGCATTGCAATTGCTGTGTTACAATAAGACGTGTAAGCATGTTAATATCTTTATCCTTTCGGGATCGTTGCAAAAGCGACCTATTTAAGTTAAGCGCTCCCATTCCGTGCTTTGTAAGTGACGGAACTGATGTAGTGCGAGGCAGACGCTGTGCTGGCAGGCGTTTTCCCCATGGCAGCAACGGTGTCGGGTGCTGCACGCCAGAGGGACAGTCTCCGTGTGCGTAAATTCAGCACCGAGACAGCTCCTGCACGCAGAGTAAGCGCCCTTTCCCATCTCTTAATTCGCTCAGGACAATGGGTCGGTACGCGAACGCCCGGGAGCGGAGGGGGGTGTAATACAAAAAAAGTATTATTATTATTATTATTATTATTATTATTATTATTATTATTATT
>JABJVR010049392.1:11064-22044 GCA_025773905.1 Chitala chitala | reverse complement strand
CATGAGAGAGATAGAGAGAGAGAGGGCCGGAGAGAGGGAGGGAGCGGTGGGGGTGGGGGTGGATCCACCTCGAATCATCTTGTTTCCTTTGGGAAAGGTTTTGGTGTCCAAGCAATGGAACGGTGACATTAATTAAAGTCATGTTAGCAACTAAAAAAATCACATTTTAATTGTGCAAGACAAGATGGAATTGAGCATTCCACTGCATAACCAAAACAAAAATTAAGTACCCACAATGCAGTTTTTACAGTAACAAGTGCATTGTGGGTTGGTGGTGTAATACAAACAAAGGTTTGACCAGCGTATGGACTTGCTTTAATGTCTAGCCTTCTGTAAGTGAGCTTGGTGTGCATTAATATGTCAGGTAACAGTGGATGTTTCTTTTTGTATTGGTGCTGTTGGATAGTAGGGTTGCTATTTTCCATTCAGCAGTGACTCCAGATGCTGGGAACAGAATGTTTTCCTAGTTGACAAAGACTTGAAAGTGTGCATTATGCATGTATAGTCTGTGATCCAAGATGCTCCTGGGCTTGATACTGTTTAGTGGAGGTTCATGTAGAACTAGAGGTTTTCTCTCACCCTCTGCTTTGGTCGTCTGGCTTATTTTAATAGATATCATTGTCACATCACAGGCTTGCATGAAGTGGTTTAGATGGTCATTAAAGCAAGAGTCTAATGGGGAGTAGGACCTTAATGACCTTGATGAAGAAAACCAGGAGAACACAGGACTGGTGTTTGGACACCACGCACATACTTTCTGCACAGGATTTAATCTCAGTTTTCTAGCATGAGAACTGAATTTATGCAGTGTTGCTTGTATGTTATGCAAAAATAACACATTGTTTAAAGCACAAACACAGCCATATGCAGACAAAACATTTTCCATATCTTTGGGTAGTCTCCTTTTTCCTCCAAACAATAAATGTGATTAGCAGCCCTCACACACCTCATCATCTTGTATTAATCAGTTTCCATTTATGGCTGCTATTCTCCCCGTATTCCTGACATCCTCTTAAGCACCATGTAGTGTTTCCAGTTTTTAAATGGGAGAGAAGTCCATGAGCAAGCTGGCCTACCCAGCACCGCCCCAAACACCTCTGGTGTGTAGTGAGTAACTGTTAGGCATCTGCTGCCTATCTCTTCATTTCGTTCCTTCTGCTAATTCAGCAAGCGCTCCTGGACAGGAGCGATTCAAGATGAAACATTAGAAATTAAGCCCGGTTAATCTATCTGCCTGCGTGAAGAAATAAAAATTTTATTAAGCAATACATCACATGCTGTTCCAGAGGTTGTGGTGGGGGCTAAAGCAGAACACCTTGTGTGGGGGCAGGTTCAGAGGCAAAACTCCTGCAGCTCTGTCTGCTTAATTCCACTGGCCACTGGCCTTGGATCATTTGGCCTCAAAATTTTAAGTTTAAAGCTGCATGAAGGGTATGACTACTCTCATCGGGCTTTCAAATGCATATTGCCAATATTCAGGAAATCTGAAAGGATGTGCAAACCAAAGATGTTCTAGCCTGGTTTCTGATGACTGCTTCTGTGATGGCACTAGCCCCTGCCCTTCAGTTCAGGTACCCATTTATTTGATAAATATAAAATGAACAGGGAATTAAAATTCAATTCAATTCAATTTATTTTTATATAGTGCCTTTCGCAACAACGTGCCTCAAAGCACTTTTTAAAAAAAATGAAAAGCAAGAGCTCACAAAAAACCTCTAGTCTTTTAGCATGGTAACTGCACGGCGGCTGGGCATGTTATGGGGTCAAGTCAAATTGTCTAAATATTTTTTAGGCAACTGGAGAGAAGATGAGCAGGTGCATTGTGGAGACAGGCATGTCAGTGGAGCAGCAGACAGACAGCTAGGCACCCCTCTTCAACCTACTGGGGGTCTGCTTGTGGTGGCTGAAGGGGGGAGGGGGAGCAGTATAGACACTACAGGCTTCACTCAGGAGCTGCCTTCCTTCTGCACACATGTGGGGGGGTTAGTTTGCTCACTCACCTTGGCTCTGCTCGCTTTATTAACTCACTGCAGTAATATTTGTATTTGGTTTGCTTGGGAATAAAATTATTAGAAGTAGTGGCCAAATGAGGGCCTCCAGCCTGCCTCTCCTCTCTCCTCTCTGCTTGTGCTCACCACCAGCCTGTGTCTCCTCTCTCCTCTCTGCCTGTGCTCACCCCCAGCCTGTGTCTCCTCTCTCCTCTTGTCTCCCTGTGCCCACCCCCAGCCTGTGTCTCCTCTCTCCTTTCTGCCTGTGCTCACCCCTAGCCTGCATCTCCTCTCTCCTCCTGTCTCCCTGTGCTCACCCCCAGCCTGTGTCTCCTCTCTCCTTTCTGCCTGTGCTCACCCCTAGCCTGCATCTCCTCTCTCCTCCTGTCTGCCTGTGCTCACCCACCCTGCCTCTCTGATTGGTTTTTTTCGTTGTTTATTGTGTTTCTATTCTGGTTTGGAACTATGTAAACCCAAGGAAGGCGCCCTTTGGACTATAGCCGTCCACTCTGAGTTAGGCTGGGTAATTGCTGTAAGAAGGAAAATGTTGTAGGAGATGCAGATGCCAAACATGGAAGTGGTTAATGAAGGTGGGATGGAAAGTTTATGCCTAGCCCATAATGTGCACACTGCATAGCAGCAAAACTAGTGAACTGCTGAAAAGCTCCTGCTGAACCAGTTGAGTTTTTTGAGCTGAGAACTGGATTTAAGGACATCCTGGTCCCTCTTCCGAAAGACTGACCTCACCTACTACTCCTCACCTCTGTTCTAAACTCAGTAGTGTTGAACATTCTTTGTTATCTGGTCTTGAGAATACTTTTGGAGTACCTTGATTCCTACACCCCAAGCTTCAAATAAAGTCATTTTGAGTTACAGCTGCACCCCTATACTAAAATGATTCCCCATTTAATTTCAAGTGCAACCTTTCATAGAGTGTATCTTTGCAAAGATGCAACACTGGATCTGTGCTTCTTGTTTGTACACTGGCACAAATGGTCGTGCCTTATACTGATGACTCCTCTCATGGGATCGCTCCTCATTTGTAGTGATGAGGCTTCTTGTTATCTGCTCCATCTTAGGTGCACATAGCTCTACCTGAGGAGCACAGGTGTCCTTCCAGTCCTCTTCCAGCTCCCTGTCTCCATAGTCGGCCTCTTTCTCTCTCCTTTCTCTGTGTCCTCTCTCAGTAGTCCATCTTTCCTGGGTTGTTGACGCATCTCTTTGCAGTGACTGAAGGCATCTCGCTCTGTGCCTCTTTCTTGTGGCACACGGCCTGCTGGGAAATGCATGCTGAGCCAATGCTGCCAGGTGTGTCTCACTTGGGAGAGACTCGAGAGCCTTTTTACCCTAGACATGTCCCACAATGATACTCCCTTTCAGTCTACTTCAGTGCTGTATTATGCTGATAGAGGGAACCTTCCAGCACCTGTAACCTGCGACCCAGCTAGGTCTGGCTTGCTGCTACTTTGCGCGGCTTTACCCCCAGGATTGACTGGCTGTTTTCCACTAACAAGGGGCCTGACGTGGCCTCTGATGTCCCAGGAGAGGGTGTCCCCTGGATGGGTTGTGATCATTCCAATGCTGAAAGGAGGTGACAGTTTTCAATCACACAGTGTCACTTAGTGTGCAATAAATTTTCAGAACAGTAAATTAAAATGCCTTAATCCATATTGAAATGCATTGGTACAAATAAAATAGATCAGTACAGATGTGGAAAATTCAATTTGTTGTGAGATTAGAGTGATTTATCTTAAAAAAACCCACAGTGCTCTGCCATTGACTCTGATGGGTGTTTTTGTATCTTTTTAATCCTGGATCACAGAGAATGGTCTGGTGTTTCTGCTGTATTTGGCTGAGAGATTACAGAAATTAACATCGTGGCAGCCGGCCGCTCAATGCACAATGGTAGAGAGGTGATGAGTGTTACATTTTTTTAGCAACACTATCTGCATGTAGACTGCTTTCAATGTGTTGTATAAAGCAATAAAGGGTTAATTTAAAAACTCCATGTGAATTCCTGATGTTAAAAATTGGGTGTGTACAGGTCCTTGGTGGTCTTGCACTTTGTCCTTTCTACGATTTAAAAATGTATAATTCACCTGGTATGCAAACAGGAGCTCACGGTGGCTGGTGCTTTGTGGCAGCTTCTTGTAATAAAAGTCATGGAACACAGGCTGGTCTCAAGGACATGACCGTAAGGAGACTCCCTGGGTCCCCACCTCTTGTTTTACATGGCTAGCAGAATCCGACCCCCACCCCCCCACTTCCTCTGCTGGCAACAGTCCAAGACAACAAGCACGCATTTTAGAATGGTCTGTTTTCTTCTACGCGACTGCGGTTGTCGTCAGGGAAACGCGGGCACAAAGCGTTTCTGGCTGTGAACGACAGACATTTGTGAGGACTTCCCTCTGACAATGAGAGTGTAAATGGAGGTGGTAAATAAATCATAAATGGAAAAAATTCTTGTGGAAATAAATTTCTATTTTTTAAATCTGATGTTGCCCTCTGGCTGCACTTGTGTCCATTAAGCTTAAATCCAATCACGCTGGCTCAATGCTGGATTCTGCTCCTTGCCTTGCATGGTTTTTATTATTAGTGTCCAAATCTTGTTTCCTCACTGAGATTAAACGGAATGAAGGTTGTCCCGCATGTATGGAGTGACTGAAGGTCTTGTGTATGTGAGGTCTCAGCGCTGGGGTCTTCCTGCACTCCCATGTCCAATGATGACAGTGATCTATCAGCAGGCGTTCTTCTGATGACACGTGCTGTCAAGCAGAGTCAAGTGACAAGAGGTGACGTTGAAGAATGGGGGGCGGGCAGGGGGGTGACAGCCAAATGAGCAAGGTTTTGTTTTAATCTATTCAGGGTGAAGATAAGGCCACTGTATTCATGTCAGTTTTTTGTTAGCTTTTATAATGGAAATTTTGAAAGAAAATTTGTGTGTGCGTGTCTTTAAAAAACTACAACAAAGGTTTCTTAAATTTATTTTAGTGCTTATTTCGTATATAAAGAAAGATGGATTTCTGGCAGCTGTTGACTTAGTCCAAGTATTTCAAATAAGAGCTGCAAAGTAGGTGTTAGTTGTGAAGGTAAAATGTCTGTCCAGCATTTCTCTAGTTCACATTATTCATTAACTCCTGAAAAGCTTGTGTAAATTAAAAACTGATTTATTATTTTAAATTGAGAAAAATAATAGTGATCCCAACTCACCCAGAAACCCCAAGCCATTGCTTCCAAGTTTTACCGCAGCACAGTAGAATGCCAGTATAATCCAGTTTAGCAAGATATAACACCTCAAACACAAATTGCATAATGAAACATTTAATGAGGTTGTTAATTAGTATGCTATGCAGGACTATGCAGATTGAAATAAAGCAATACTCATGGTACTGCACAATCCATTATGTTTCCTTACACCTTGTAAACAGACAAAGCTTTACTAATGGAATTTAGGTTAAAATGATAACTGCAGATAATTTGAATGGATCAAATAAGGTAGCTTTCTGTAAAAGACAGTTACTGAACTCACCATTTGAAGAGACTGATTATGAGTTTTGGTGGGTGGAGCTTTGGCTGTCTTCGTTTATATTTTTGCAGGATACCAAACGTGACACAGGAAGTCAGACGTGGGAAGTATATTATTTACACTTGTCTTTTTTTTGTACATTTTTTTTTTTTTACCCGCCTATGATTAATCGTTTTACGACATTGTTTTTTCAGATACTAAAGTGATCAAAGTGACCATTCATCTCAGATGCTGTGGAAAATTTTATATCAAGGAAATCAGCCACAAATTGAAAATATAGTGTTGAAACTCTTGAAACAATTTTGTTGTGAATACTTTTTTTTTTGGTGACTAATTACTGTTATTAGGTGGATTGCTGTACTTTTTAGCTTATCTGAGCATGGGTTGTGATGGGAAATTTTTTGGTGGTTAGTTAATTAAATTGAGGAGTATTTAACAGTACTGATGCTTTGGTGAAAAGAGGTCATTTTGAAGTGGTTTGGTTATATCGTGGCAGGATGGGTATGAGTTGGGTAGTGGTTACATTTGTGTGATGGTTTATGGTATTTACAAGGAGAATTTGTAAAACTAGATATATTTGTGAAGTAAAATTTATTGATGAATATCAAGATGGTTGTGGTGGAGAGACACACAACGTCAGGCTGCTATTCCATGACCACAGCATGTGCTCGAGGGAGAGGCTCACGGTCTCACTGCTGAATGGGGGGTAGTCAGCCCCATGAGTACTAAACGAAGCACCACGAGTGAGATACAATGCCGGCGTACTAAAATCAATATAGTACAAACTAAAATCAATATAGTACACAATGTAGTCAGCTGTGTACGTCAGGCACCTTGTAAGGGCCTTCAGCGACTCCATTCAGAGGAACTCTGCAGCGCATTATGAAAAACCTTCCAGTTCATTGAGGACTGGGGTGTCATTTTTTTTTCCCAGTGTTTGTTTCCATGCAGGACCGTGAGCTGTGGAACAAAGGGGGAGTCCGTGGCTAATGTGGGCTTCTCACATGAATGCGAGTACATGAAATGGAAACATCTTTGTGGCTCTAAAAATAGCTCCATTTAATCCAGAGCCATTCTTCCCTGTTCACTGTGCAGCTTCTCTGTGCTTGGAGATTTAGTGCATTTTCAAGCCTTCCCTGAGGACAGATATTTGGGAAATGCACTAGTTTGGTGGGGGGGGGTATGGTATTTCTCTGTCTGCAGCTTAGTTGGGTAGGATTTGCTGAGAACTGGCCTTGTGTGTGCGAAGAAGGCTAGGAATGAGATGGGAGTGTCACTTGTTCTCTATGACTGAAGGTGTCCTTTGTCAAGTGGGGATGGTGGTGTTGTCTCCTACAGACTACCCTGCACTGCTGTTTGTGTCTTATTGCTTCCAGACTCACTGTAGATATAGAACTCTCAAACTGCTATTTCTCTTTCCAGTTCACCCCCTTTCACACCCCGCCTTCCTGTTGCCCACACTGGCTTAATTCTCAAAGAAATGTCTAGAAGCTTTTGACTGTGGAGAAGCAGCTGCCCTGCTGTTCTCTACTTTCGCTTTCCCTGTCTGTCTTTCAATAGCACACCCCCTCTTTCTTTTTTCTATCTTACTTTGTGCCGCACTTCCTGTCCTCGTCACGCTGACGTTTGTCCTCAGCCTCTTTCTAGTGAGTGTGTGTGTGCGTGCCTGTGTGTGAGAGAGAGAGAGAGAGAGAGAGAGAGAGAGAGAGAGAGAGAGAGAGAGAGAGCGAGAAGGGGGGTAGCATGACTCACATTAATATATAAGCTTCATAATTGTTCCATTTTTGTTTAATGTCTGTATATTTGTCTTCCTTTGAAGGCTTGGTTTAAGTATCTAAGTTTATGGAGTGTTTTTTATTTGGGGTGTGTGTGGGGTATTTTTACGGTTTGTTTTGGTTGATGTGTCTGCCCATACCTGTCTGTGTCTGAGCACAAGGCACATTCAGATTACAAGATGCTGAAAACAAAACAGAGATGTCAGTGGATTGCTGCAGATTTGAGGTGTTTGTCGACTTGTGAAGGGTGGGTTGTGTTGAACTTCCAGAGGAGAGTGCTTAGAGATGTACTTGGTTTAGATGTGCTTTTTTCCCATCAACCTTGGGTTTCCTAAGTGCCATTCTGCACAGTCCAGGAGGGAGCTTCCCCGGAGCTGCCTGCAGTTGTGTCTCTTGTGTGTTGAATGTTTTTGATTGACAGGTTCGCTTTGAGTGACACAGGCTGTTGGTGAAGGATTCCCCGAGCAGTCTGCAGATGTTGACAGCACTCTTTTACAGTGAAGCTTCAACATGCAGAATTACTCTGGGCTTTGGTGTTCTTTAAGTGAGCAGTTGAAAATAAATGTCGTGTAATTCTTTTGCTTTGCCTTGTAAATGAACATAAAGTGTCTTAAAAATGTTAAGGACTTTTATTATCTGCCAAGAGATTTGTAAACTGTATGAGCTTAAAAATTGCGTTTTTAGCAGTGAATATTGATAAAGGGGTATTAAATGTGGGTGTCTTACTGAAAAAAAAAACTTTAAGGACTGGAATTAATAGAGCTTTTGGACCATTTTTGATATAAATTCTACAAAATACAGTTCCCTAATTTCTTGTGGTTCCCTTTGGGCATGTGTTATTGCTTAAGGGTACGCTGTTTACTTTCCAATTGCATACATTAAGTAGTAGTGTTTTAAAGAGCTAGCAGGGGGGAAAGGCAGCTGTGCTACGTTAAGGGAGACCTGCATGGTGAAGGAGTATGAGGACAGGATGAAGGGCTTTATGGAAATCCACAACAGAGAAGCATGCAGGTGGGGTGCGTCGATCTGCACAGGTCACAGTCCGCTGCTGTTTGGCAAGACTGTCCTATGTTGTTCTGTGATTATCTCTCGACACACAGGATGAGAGAGGTGTGCAAAGGTGGTGATATTAGTGGAAAGAGTGTTACACAGGTGCATGTGTGTAGCTAGAACTTGCTGGAGCCTCCTGAAGCACTTTTTTATTTATATTTTTTGGTTAAACAACGCAGCTGATTGCAATCCTTTCCTGCAGTAACGTCACAGAACAGCGGCCTGTTTAATAAGCACGTCCTTTAATAAACAGCTTCCAGCAGCTGCCTTTTGAGAGCTGTGTTGCTGTACAAGCGGATCTGAGTTTGCAGATGCAGAGCTGCCTGTTTGGTTTCCACGCAGCGCAGTTGAGAAGAGAGGAAGCTGCTGAGATTAATGCCTCCTGTTTTCTGAGCTCTGAGTGCCAGATAGCTCTCGGCTGGCTGAGCAGGTACAGAAGCCTGCATGCTCAGGGCTGCGGCTGGGTACAAAAGGCAAGGCAGTGGGGATGATAGGGTCGTTGTGAATAATTTAGGGTGTATATGTGTGCAGTGAGGATCAGGAAATGCCCCAACATTGTCATGACCTATTGTACCAGAGAGTGCTGTTTTGTGTCTTAGACATAGACCTACAGACTCTATTCGAATGGCCTGTAAATTCCATCTAATACCCAAATGAAGCCATGTGTGTGTCACTTGAAAGAAATGAGTGAAATGTAAATGTGTGTGAAATGCCTCAGTTAGCCCATTGGCTGGCCTGGGCACTGCATGACATAAGGGTATAGGCTTTACTTGCTCTCTGGAATTTTGGCCACAGGAAAATGGGGACTAATTGCTAGTGAATGTATGTTGTATTACATAGAAACTGTCCGCAGTGGAATCAGACTTTTGTAGAGCACTGCTCGATCTTCAAGTCAGGCTTGTCAAGTTTTGGATAGATGACTAGAAATTCTGTCACTGGGCGAATCTGCTTTAACATTTATTATAGTTTATTACATATTTCCAATAAGTAAAATAATATGATGGCTGTACACCCAAACTGTCAGATCCTGAGCACCATGTGACCAAGGAGTTTAAATAGCAGCTTTCAGGAGCAAGGTGTTTAAATGTTACACATGACTTATGATAATTATCCCTAATTGTGAGGCGAGGATTCAGGTCTGGTTTACTCTCCCTTGGTATAGCAGGTGGAGGATGAGGACATAGTTGCTAGTTATCAACCTGGCACTTTCTGCTTTTCTTGATGTCGTGGTGACAGGCATCAATCTTGGGATGGAGCAAGAATTATGGCCACTCATCTCACCTTTCAGGGCTGCGGGTAAGTTAAGTGGACGAGGTTTGGAACAGATTGGTCATTTTGTTCAGAATCCCGCTGCTCTTGACCTGGAATTGCTTGAGCGCCCTACCTTCAGATCAATGGAGGCAGGTCTTGTGCGTGAAGCAAGAGACCTGACCTGGCACTTCTTCATCGGCAAAGTAGTATATTTCTCCTCTGCTGAGATGCTCTGTGATAGCCACTATAGCCTGAAATTGCCGCGAAGTGAAGCCGGCGTGTTCCGCTGATGTGGCGGATGTGCAATTCCACTCGAGTGCTTCCATGTGCATAAGCATCATTTATCTGGTCTCTGTGGCTGGAAGCTTTTTGTGTTCCAAGGATGGGCTCAGCAGAAGGCCAGGGGATGGTGGTGTGAAGGACAGGAGCAGTTTTTCCTGCCAGGGCTCCACAGAAGATGGGCCCCCCATTTATGTACCACCCATCCATGACTTTAGCTGACTTCCTGTATGTCCGTCACCCTGGTTAACATCTGACTGTTATCTCTGTCTGCTTTGCCATACATTGGACTACATGCTTTCTACAAGAAAAGTTAAACAAAGAACAATCAAATCACAGAGATGTCTGAATTCTAACTTTGTTGACTGTGCTTGTAATATTTCAGTGCAGAACAGTAATAAAGCAGACTTGTTGTTCTTGAGAAGGAATTTAGTTGAAGAGAAGGTCCTGGAAGCTTACAGCAGTGGGGTTCAGGAAGGGGGAAGAGCTGTCCGTGGTGCTGAAAGTTCTGAGCAGACTGATGTGGAGCTGAGCTCGGCCTTGCTGCATGCAAAGAGGGGTTCTCCTGGTGGAGGTGTGTTGCATGTTCACACAGCATCACTCCCTCTCTCCTGTGACTCTGTCCTCATGGTGGACAGTGTGCTAGACCCATTTGCAGGTCCAGACTGAACCCAAATGATAATCTCCTGGTATTTATATCCAGGTCATATAAACAAACTCTGAACTTTTATTTCATATTCATCATTTGATTTTAAAACAAAATGTGTTCAGTGTACAGCAAAACCGTGTTGTTCCAATACTTCTACAGGGCACTATATATGCATATTAAACATTGTTGTGTTATGGTTGTGATTGTTGGTCCAAGTTAATCATTGTCTTGAGCATTTTTGTGCATTACACATAGTTCACTGAATCTGTTTTTTTTTTTTGTTTATCTTGATTGAAAGACTTTACTGAAAATGTATTTTTACTTTTTGCTTATTGCCTTTTCTTGTCCTTCTTGCTTTGTGCTAACCCTAACCCTGCCTTACACCGCTTTGTGCTAACCCTAACCCTGCCTTACACCGCTTTGTGCTAACCCTAACCCTGCCTTACACCGCTTTGTGCTAAC
>JABJVR010049392.1:0-10964 GCA_025773905.1 Chitala chitala | reverse complement strand
CCTAACCCTGCTTTACACCGCTTTGTGCTAACCCTAACCCTGCCTTACACCGCTTTGTGCTAACCCGGAAATGTAACGTGACATTTGACAGTCTTTGGCAGTTTTATTGTTTTACATGATTCACGGCAGAGTCAATTCTGTCCCACTCTGAGTGTGATTTTTGAGACAGGGGGGTGCTCAGCCTGCTTCAGAAATACTGTTTCAATGAATTATTGAGCCCTCGTGAAAGGTGATACAGGAAGTGCAGAAAATTAAATGGGCTTCACTGAATTTTAGAATATTAATGAATTACTGATCATGTATCCAAGGAACTGTTGCATGTAGCTATTTAAAGTTGCCACAGAAGTGTGTTTTCTCCTGTCCGCCCTGGTGTGCTTTTTCACATAAATCGAAGATACTGCAGGTGTTGGACCCTGTGGGAGAAGGAGATAATAAAGTGGCCCTGCACAGGCCAGTGTGAGGTGATGTCTCATAAATATGCCCCAGGGAGAAGCTCTGGAGATTAGGGCAGAGGAGGTAAAGCCCTGAGGTCAGCATGCCGGACTTGACTGATGGCTGTTCTTTCTGCTTTTAGTTTGTACGGTGTCTCCCACCCTGGTTGTGGTCATACCCCGCCCCCTCACAGGCAGTGCCCCGCCCCCTCAAGGGCTGTGCCTTGCCCCCTCACAGGCTGTGCCCCACCCCTTTATTGCCATACTTAGTCTCCCTTACACTGTCAGAAGCCTGGTTTCTATGATATTATGCGTGTGCCCCTTCAATGCCACAAGCTTGCCCTGTTCCTGCACTGTGTGTTCAGGGGTGCTGTACAATGTCGTGTTGTGTAAAGCCAGTCCGTCTGCTGCAGTGGTGGCCGCTCTGTCCCTGGGTGCTGCTGCACTACCCACAGACAACTCAGCAGGACACCTGTGAGCCAGTGTGTCATGTGCCCCCAGTATTAATGTAAATATGTTTGCCACCCCTTTTGTACCCCCAGTTTGCAGACTGGCTCACTGAAGGGTATGTGGAGATACTGTGATGTAACTGGTATGTTGAACATCCTTCCCAGACATTCACACATGCACTACCTTCGCACTAATGGTCACATGCATATGCATACAGTGTAATGTTACATATTTTCCCATCACACAGACACACACACAGGCACACTGAAATACTTCACTGCCTTATGCATTCACATGTACCCTTGGGCTGCAATTTGTCTTGTGCTGTCATACCCTTCCCCCCCAAGATTGCTGAGTTTATGTAGATTATTACCTGAAAAGTAGGTTAGAATGGATGCTATTGCTCATGGGCCGATGCGAACAGCCGGGATGGGCCCTGATTTAGGAGCATTCTCTTTGGAGCTAAACTGCAGGTTTGAAGGAGACAAGCTTGTCAGTGGCCTCGTGTTTAGTGCACAGATCCAGCATGTCTGTCGCTTTTCCATATGGCCAGTGGGTCCCACCACAGAGTGCAGAGCTTGCACCGTGTCACTGGTGTTCAGGTGGACAGCAGCTCCTGGGATTAGCGGAGTGACAATGTTGCAGGTGTCCACAGTTTTCCTCCTGGCTCTCAGGCCTGTAATGTGCCTTGACATGCAGGAGCAAAGGTGGAGATATCCACTGCTGTTTTGGAGAACATTCTATGTTAATTAACTTTCTGGTAGCCCTGTGTCTTGTCAACGAATGACTTAACCTTGGATGTTATCTCACACGTACTCAAGTTTTGCTGTTGGACTAAAATGCTCAGTTTTGTCATTTGGGTGATGTCTGCACGTAATCATTTGTTTTTATTATTATGCGGCCAATTATTTAGTAATTATTTTCTGTCTCGCAGCGTACCTGCTTAAGCAGGTCTGCGTCTGCTCTGCCCTCAGACTGTTAGGACTGCCAGCAGGGAGCGTTTATTAATTTCACAAACAGACCACATATGAAATGAATCGACCTCCTAAGCAGAGCTATTTACATTTGCATTTAAAAAGCAACAGGGACAGGAAGAGCAGTGAAAAAACAGGAAAGTAATCAAGATAGCAGCTGGCCTTTGTGGGAGCAGGTTAACATTTTAATTTGTATGTTTGTTTTCTTTGTGCTCCTTGGTAGAAGGAATGCAGCCCCCCCCCAGGCTTAGGCTCAAAATGCACCATGGGAAGTGGTGGTATATAGATCCCCTGTTTAGACACCTTCCCCTCCTCCTCCCAGGCCTCCTTCTTAATAGAATGCACTGAGCAGTGTTAAAGTAGCTTAGGTTTAATCCCATGCCTGTTGTCCTGGGAAGGAAGCTGACAGGCTATCCTTGTTTACCCATCATGCTCAGCACTGACAGAAAGGCTGTCACCTCATCCCTCGCCTGGGACACGAGGGGACGTGTATGGGCAGCTGCTCTGCAGAGCGCAGATTAACAGGGCGCAGGCAACAAGAGTGTGTGTTGGTGTGTGACAGCATTCAAGCTAGTCCAAGAGCCCATGTGCCGCTCTGACAAATCTACTCAACAGCACGACAAACACAGACTGCACACTGAAATTGATGTCGTTCAATAAGGAGTGGATTCTTATTAGAAATTTAGCTCTGGTTTTATCTGCACACCCTTTGAAATGGAAAGGAACATGAAGACAGTTTGAGAGGCCCTAGTAGTGGAATGATGAATCCCTGCAGACCACGAGAACAGCTCGTGATCCACAGAAGGTGGGACAGCATCTTCTCTGAGATCTTACCAGTTGTGCAGACAGTAATGAGGTGGGCAGCTGACCTCTCAGAGAAGTTTGCACAGCCTTCATGAACACACACACACCATGCAGAACACAAGTGTTAATGAAGGCCTAAGATGCTTGTTAATTTATGAAACTGTCGTTAATGTACCTGTTCTCCATTCGTTCCTGACAGTTCCACTCTCGTGCACAGCTTGTACCTCATGGTGATGTTTTTGTGCAGCCAGAAATTTAGTTGTAGTTACTGCAGGATCCTTTATCTGCAGATGACCACAAACCTCCATGTTTTCCTATGTGTGTGTGTGTGTGTGTGTGTGTGTGTGTGTGTGTGTGTGTGTGTGTGTGTGTGTGTGTCATTTGGACCCCCCCCCCCCCCCCAGCTCAGAGGCAGGGGTCTTCAGGTGATAAACGTCCCATGATGGGAAGTGGACAGTGTCCGTCTGCTCATGCATTATTGACCCTCAGTAATAGGTGCTTGTGTAAAGATATACATTATTAAGGCTTCAGCCTCTTTTCGGCAGTTAATCTTGGACTCACTTTTAAACACTTGGTTTATGCTCCTTGCTTCTCTTTTCATTCTGTTTTGCTCCAGCTGTTGTGTTTTGTTTGTCCAAATGTACGTTCCGTATTTTTTTACTTTTATTTGTCTTGTAAACAAACCCAGAATTGTTTTCAGTTCTTTGTATTGTGGATCTGATTTTGTGTATGAGGGAGTTCAGGTTCGTGTCGTTTTTCGTCATACACACACAGTAAACGTTACCACCCACCACTGTAATTCTTATGACAAATCTCTAATAAACACTCACAAACATAGCGCATATTACAGTCTTATGTATTAAAAGAACATTAACAGCATAACAAAATAAACAAAGTACAAATGAATAAATGAACTAATGTGCAGTGAAAAGTGAATGAAATGATTTAGTCAATGAATTAGTGAACATAAAAGTGTGGCATGATGACGTGTTGAGTGCCACAATGTTTCGCGCTGTTCGGTATTCTGATGGCCTGTACACAGAAACCGTGGAAACCGAAGCCTGGCTGTGTGTGGCGGGATGCTGCCTGGGTTTTGGGACAGGCTGTATGCTGGGAGAGAGCTGTGTTTGATGATTTTATGAGCTCTCCTGAGGCAACACGTCTGGTAAAACTGTGTTGCGAGTTTTGTATGTATCTGTATCCATTCACATGTTTCTGTGGAACTTTGGTGTCCTGATTCAGTGTACATGCATGCAAGTGTATGTTTCTGTGTGTGTGTGTGTGTGTGTGTGTGTGTGTGTCGGCGTGGGTGCTTGGTGGAGTCCATGCACAGCTGATGGAGGTGACATGCCTGAACATGCAGCTCTTTGAGTGACCCCCCCTCCCCAATCAGACATTCTGCTTCTGTGTGGAACACAATAAGGCCCTCAGTCCTGTGGTGTATGTCTGAATTAGGCTGTGAAATGAGCCATTTTCTCTCATATACACATTGCAGGTGTCGTTCATTGGCTTGGTAGCCCAATTTCAGTTAGAGAAACAGTGGCTTTGTAGACCCAGGTGTGGATGCAAACCTTTATTTTTGCTTGATTAAGTTGCAGTAGAGACCCTGCTTTAAATAAAAAAAAACAGTCTTATTATAAAGCTATACAAAATGTCTCCGGTTAGAAACTAATGGTCATATTCCTAATGTTGTCCAGCCTCAGTATTCTGGCTTTGGCTTGAAACATTAGTTTCATTGTATTGTAAAGTTTTGGCAATACCAAATGTTCTGGTTCTCATTGCAGTGGAAAAGCACCCCTAGTGTATCTGGGAAGGCCTTTGTCTGTACTCACAGCGTGAGGACTGCTGCCAACCTTGCTCTGTAGGTGACGTAGCAGCTTTGTGTTTCTTCACATGGTAAGCATGCATTGGGGGCACAGACCTGTTTTGTTGGGGGGGTCTGTGTTTGTAAACCTGGCTCTGTGCAGAGTTATCCCTCAAGCCTGTCCTGGTATTGTTCTGTTTCATCTGTAGGTTCACCAGTCTAGGAGATGTGGATTATGGAAAGAGGCCAGCTAGGCAAGTGCATGTGTGTTTGTCCGCTTTCATGTACACGTTTGTGTGTGTGTGTGTGTGTGTGTGTGTGTATGTTTGGATAAGGACATAGATGGCGGATTGTGTAGCAGTTCTTCAACACACACACTGGCTGTCTTTTACTTTTGGGCTTCCGTATATGGAACACATTCCTCTGTTCCCGTGAAATTGTACTGTTTGATTCTCCGTCTAATTTATTTTGCGTGTCTTTTCCCACTACTTGTTATTCATTACAGTGCTTTCAGTTGTATTTATTTATTTTTCCCTGTTCTTTCAGATCCATTGTTTTTCAGTAATACCATTTTGTAAGTTTTCCATGTCTCCATATAAACATTACAGTATTTACAGAGTCCTTGTTTTGGAACTTCAGTCTGCAGGCCCTTAGTCACTGTTCTGGCTAGATAACGTTTGAGGTGACATATTAGTTACATCAGTCAGAGCCCCACTGATAATAAATGTTTTAGATGTTGCTGTGGGTGCTGATCTTCTCTTAACCTCTCTCCAAACGAGTGAAGAACCGTTTTCTCTATGTCAGGTGTTGCACCACCATCATGGTTCCTGTGTATGCGTGTGCATTCATGTGTGCGTGTGTGTCTGTGTGTGTGCATGCGTGCATACATGTGTACATGCACATGTGTGTAAGGTAAGATAACATTTGTCACATGCACAATTATACATAGTACAATGTACAGTGAAATGTGGTTCTGCAGTGTGTGTGTGTGTGTTGGGGGGCTGCACGATAGTGATTGGATTACAGAAGCAATTGTGTGATCACGTGTGCATGAGTGTGTTTGCTTGTGTCTGTGTGTTCACGATGTTTTCTGTGTGTATTTCAGAAAGTGTGAGTGAGGGATTTCCTCCGCTGCTGTACTGATCCCTCTGGGAATTATTCTGCTGAAGTGACAATTCAGCTGCAGTCCACCGTATGGTGTGTGCCGTACACATCTGTGTGACACCAGGGTCTGATTCAACACACACAAGGGCCCCCCCCACACCTCTGCAGTCCAGCTTGCTTGGAATGCTGACAGTGAGAAGAAAGTGGCTTTCGTGTTAGTTTGTCCAACACCCCTGCTTGCCCCCCCCCCCCCCCCCCCCGGGGGGGGGGGTGTGGGTGGGGGGGGGGTCCAATCATTCCAGAGGCATTACCCCATCAGCTTTAAATAATCTCAATATAAAGGAAACGGAAAATTAATTTCTAATGATCTTGGCTTCTGGCCTGATGAAAAGAAGATGCCCTTGAGAAGGAGGGGTGACAGGCTTTTTTTAACAGAACAGAAATCGTGTGAATTCATCTATGACAATCTGTAATTGCAGTTATAAATTGGAGGTGCATTAACCACCAACTCATCATCTTAAGACAAGGTATTCTGTTAGAAATTTGGTCTTTAAGTATTTACCTTTTTGTTAACTAGTGTCAGCAATCATCTTTTGTCTTTTTAAATGCAAAGTGACGTTTATTAGCCGTTATGACTTGAATGTTAACTGACTGTTGTCAACATATATGAAATTAATTTGTTTTCTGTTTTTGTTTTGTCTTTTGTTAATCTTGATTAGTTTATTATTAAGTGACTATAAATCTGATTTATTTATGAAAGCTCTTGTACATGATGAACAACCCAGGCAAAAGGGATGCGTTTTTATTTCTGTGCTTTATTCGCCCCTGGGACTCGGAGACGAGCAAGATGTGAACACTGTGGCAGGGAGATGTGGAGATGGCTCCTCCCGCACCCCTCCCGCACTCCTCACCCCGAAGGCTAGGGGCTTCGATGTGATGCCACATAACCACACCGACTGCCGCTTGGTGTTTAATTAGTCCAGAGGCCCACCGCCACCCAACAACAGCAATAAGATGTGTGCTTGTACCATAGGGGTCAGCGGGTGGAATACAGGCCTCACAAACAGCCAGGACTCAGAAAGTCCGAGTGCAGTCTGGAGCTTGTGTGTTCGGTCCCCGTGTCTGGGCTAATTTTCCTAGAGGGGTTCTGCGCTGCTCCTCCGTTTTTCCGGGACAGTCGAATACCCTGGGGAGCAGCTGGTATAAAACTGCCTGCTTTTCTTCAAAACATTTAAAATAATTCAGTATTGACTTGAACATTTCCTGTTTCATTAAAGGAAGTGGACAGTTTGCTTGGTTTGTCTACAGAGAAACTGAAGGCAGGCTGAACACTATGCCTGATGGAACATCAATAAATTTGTGTGTCTGTGCGTGTGGACACAAACTGTTTGACATGAGCAGTTCTTCATGGCGCGTGTGTGCGTGCATGTGTGTGCGTGTGTGTGTGTGTGTGTGTGTGTGTGTGTGTGTGTGTGTGTGTGTGTGTTTTTTAGGAGAATGCTGTTGGAAACACCCTCTTGGTGTCTTTTGTTGTTGACACAGTTCTCTGTCAGGGAAGTGATTCCCAGTGAATATTCTGTGACAAGCACTAGCATTTTGAGGCATGATATCACATAACGTCAAACATAATGGAACTTCACGTGTTGGCACAGTCTAATTTGGGAGCTCTGAACACAAATGGTCTCCCGCCTTTTGCCGCTGTGGGACTTTGGTGCAGTTTGAGTATGAAGGACAGGGTGGAGCTGATGACTGTGAGTGGGACCAGTGTCGTCTGCTTCACATGCTCAACAGCAACAGGGAAACGCACCCCCCTCCGAGTGTTTTGCTGTGTGTACTACTTCTGACGGCACCCAGCAGGGGGGTGGGTTCCCTCCGTCAGTTCCCATTTGAGGAAACAGAACAGTTTATCTTGCTGCAGTGTGCCTCTTCCTGTCAGGTCTCCCTTTTTTGAATGTCAGGTACTGGATGGAGACACCCATCATCACTGCCATGTTTCGATCCTGGTGTTGTGAAATGGGGATAATTTTTCCCTTTCTTGCTTTTTGTCTCCTCATCTTCAGCAACCCCCCCTCCCTCCCCTTTTCCCTCCTCTCCCATTCTCAGCATCTGTGGGGAACCCGGAGTGGGAATGAGTGTTGGGTAGAATAATGAAGTCATATCCCATGGAGAGTGAGCTTAGCACAAATCCCTTGAATTTCAAAGGGTCTGCCTTGTTGATGGCAGCCATGGCAAAGAGCTTTTTTTAAATGCTCTCTGGCTCTCTTGGTCTCTGTTCTCCTTTCTCATTCTTTAAATATTTCATAGTTCTAAAAAGAAGGAGCTGCGGAGAATCTTCTTCTCTGCCTCTGATTCAGCATGTCAATCAGGATCTGTTACCTAGCAAAAGTGGCGCCTCATCCTCCCTGATTGGCTGTGCTTTCTGTCGGGTTTTGTTATGTAACACTAGCTCCCCATACCCCTGTTTTGACTTTAATTATGTGTAAATAAACAACAAATAGGGGAAGAAACTCCCTGCTAGCATCCCGACTAATCTGTGTTGACCTTGTTTACATCTTATCAGCTCTGATTACAGAATTGCTGGTTTTCCTGTTAGATGGCAAGTTAAGATGTTCTCTGGTTGAATGTTTCAGCCTTTTTTGGGGAGAAAATGCAAACCAGGCTTGTGAGGTGTGTTGATGGTCATTACCTGAAACTCCTTGCCTTAGCTGAAAGGTCTCTGTTACCTTGACGTGAGTCAGACAATAACCCAAGTAGAAACCAGAATTACTGTGGTTAATGTACTGGACAGATCAAAAGGACATGGGCTCATGGTTCTGGATGGGTTCTGTTAACTGCAGGAGAGAAGCCAAAAGAAATTCTGCTGATATTTTAGACTGTAAGTTTTATTAGTCACTTCTGATTAATGACCGTGCTAAATAACTAACTCTAATTAAAAGAACTGTTTGACTTGCAGACTAAGAAGGTTTCAGCAGTGGTCAGCAGACACAATAGTGTGTCTATACTGTGGTGTGCTCCCTTCTTGTTTCCACAAAGCTGTCTTCTATTGGATCCTGAGGTCCACTGTAACCCTTCCCCCATTTGCTCAAAAGAAAATGTAAAGCGCTTGCCTTGTATAATTCTTTTTTTTTTTTGTTCAGAATTAGAGGGCGCAATTTTTATACCATTTTAGTTTCAGTGTTATTGCGTGATGTGGGGCTGTTATGTAATATCAGCCAATTAAGTGGTGTTTGTGAAAGAGGCAGCTAAGGCCTTAAGACAGCTGAGCTGGGTGTGAGTGGCCTGAGGAGACGGGGTGTGGGAGGTGGATGAGACTGCAGAGGGCTGTCATGGTGCGGCGCGGCCAGGCCCAAAATTATGGCCCCGTCAGGGCTCTTCAGGGCAGACGTGTTTAAGTGTATGTGTGCGTGGATGAATTTAGCTGTGTTTTGTGCTTCCGATGGTCCGTGAGTCAGGTGTGTCACCAGACCAGGCTGTCTGGTGCTCGTACAGGTGGACACAGTGCTTTTAATTAGCTGGAACGTGGTGTTTCAGATGGTTCAGAATGGCTGTGCACGTCTCCACAACAGTGATGGGTTTACAGGTGAGTGCAGTCAGCAAGTAGCACCCTGGACACCTTGGCAGCTGGCAAGCACCTTCATCACTGTTAGAGGGTGTGTGTGTGTGTGTGTGTGTGTGTGATATAGAGAATCTGCATTCAGGTCAGTTTCTCTGTCTGTGTGCATCAGTGTGTGTCCATATCAGGCAGTGCCAGGTGGCGCTCTGTTCTGTCAGCTTGATGTGGGCTCTTTGCCAACCAGCTAGCCGCCCAGGGCCAATGAGGTTCCGTTACTAGGGCTGGCTGACCAGGAGCTGACAGTTCACTGTACAGCACAGCACAGGTGTCATCCCCATGCTGCCCCCCTCAACAGCAGGTAGGGACTCTGGGCATGCCATCTTGCAGGAGCAGAGTTGGGCTGGCTCTGATGGGGGCTGGCTCTGATGGGGGCTGGCTCTGATGGTGCTACACACACCCTCCTGGGTGGAGCATGCCACTGTGTAGGACACCGTCATGCTGTCTGTTTTACCTCTGCTGTCTGACTCTTTCCTCTGTGGAAGCCAGTACATGTTTGGAGAATGGTTGTTTAGTTACTGCCTATGTGAAAATTTTATTTTTATTATTTTTTTTTGGAAAGCCAGCACCCCATCAGAGGCCTGGCTTTGTGCAGGAGTGTGATGTGCCTTTGTTTTGGCTGTCTGTGTCTGTGCCAGTGGCAGCACTATCAGGTCATGCTGAGGTGATAGGGTGATTGGCTACACCCATCTGTATATCTGCTCCTTAGTGCCAAAATATTACCATGGCTCAGGACAGAATCACAAGCCCCCCCCCCACTGGAGACATGACCACTTGAGGCATTTGGTTTGTGGAAAATTCAGTGCAGCATCTCTGGAGCACATTGATTTCATCACCGCTGTTTCACTGTGGCCTGTGTCAGCAGAGCACATCCAGCTTCCTTGCACTCTGTACTAAAGTAATTGCTTATTGGTTAAATCATGCCAGACTCTACATTAGACATCACTTCCCCATTTGTCCACCTGCTCTAGGGATTGACCTGTTTGTGGGTCAGATGTTCTTTCTCAGCATTAAACATGAACATAACTCGTTAAGATGACCTACAAGTTCCAACCCAGACTGCTGTTCTTCATATATATTGCAGGCTGCCCTGTGAAATGCACACCTTGAACTGTGAAGGATTTTCACGTACCTTTCTGTTGCTGTTCATTGTGGCCCTTATGGTAGAAATGAACAGGCTGGTGGCAGGTGTTTGAGAGCCTGGAAAACTACCTAAGAGGTTTCAGCAGAACCCCTCCAGGAACCAAACTAGGAAGCTTTTAGTCAGTGAATGCAAGTCTTTACTGAACAGCTGCTAGGTTTTTCTCTGTGTACAGGTGTGCCAGGCCTTGGCAGTAACATCACATGAGGGCTTGTTGACGTCCAAACATCAGCTTCAAATGTATAAGAGTGAATGAATTGCAAGGATAAACCCTCCCCTCTTCCAACTGTGGACTTAGGTTGTAGCCTACACTTTGAACCACGGAGGGAGAAATGATGCTGAAAGCTGTGTTTGACCCACATTGAAGAGGGTGCTTTGTAAGAACTGTCTGGAACAACGGGAGGCCGAAGTGAAGCGCAAATGTGACTGCACTCTGCTTGTCTGCAGGAGGGAAGGGAGTGGGGCCAGGAGGGAGTCAGGGAGTGGAGTGGGGACAGGAGGGAGTCAGGGAGTGGAGTGGGGACAGGAGGGAGCCAGTGGAGTGGGGCCAGGAGGGAGTCAGGGAGTGGGGCCAGGAGGGAGTCAGGGAGTGGGGCCAGGAGGGAGTCAGGGAGGGGAGGGGGGCACGGAGGGAGTCAGGGCGGGG
>JABJVR010049391.1:0-22044 GCA_025773905.1 Chitala chitala | reverse complement strand
TTATCCTAACTGCGCTCCACCCAACACTCCATTATTCTAATTGAGGTCCACCCAATACTCCAGTCTTCGAACTGAGGGCCACCCCAGACTCCAGTCTTCCCATTGAGGGCCACCCCAGACTCCAGCCTTCCCATTGAGGGCCACCCCAGACTCCAGTCTTCCCAGTGAGGGCCACCCCAGTCTCCAGAACTCCCAGTAAGGGCCACCCCACACTCCAGTCTGCACTCTGAAGTAGGGAGCAACTCTTTTGATCGCACTAAGAGTTCTGTTCGCCTGTAATTTCCAGACTAGTATGCATGACCTTGTTTGTGTTTCACTCTTCAAAGTGTTTTAGGGCTGCCTGGCGTGGTCCTGCCTGCTGGCACCTTCTCTGAAAAAGCCAGCAGCAAGTCCATTCAGCCGACTCTGACAAAGTTTGTCCTCTGCAAAGCTGCATAAAACAACAGTCAGCAGGACGGTTTGTAATTTAAGGGTTTAAGGACCAATTTTTGCATTTCCCTATGTGTGGCTAAATCCTCACACAGACGTTTTCCTCTACAATTGATGTTAACTGGGATGTTTTCCAGAATCCATCAGGAATATGTGACAGATAAATTCAAAACGGATTCCTTATACGCTGTCAAATTTGTGTTTCTTGTTATCTATTCTGATACTAGCGATAGAAAAAATTAAACAAATGCATTTTCTGTGTAAAATTATGGTATCTCCCTAACAATCCAAACTGTTTAACAGATTCATCCACCCACATAAAATGAAAGAATGTGCTGTATAACACAGACAAACGGAGCCTGTTAAATATGGAACACAGATGTAATTGTATTCTCACGATTATTTTTCCGTTCTGCATCTGCACGTTCGGATGAAAGACCCATAACAGATTATTCTGGCTACTCAGAGCAAAAAGCCTATTTATATATTTTTTATTATATTTCCTTGTGTTACTCAGACGTGCAGGAAATGTTTTTGTCAGTTTTCCTCCTTTGCAATCATCTGAAGATTGTGAATGACTGAATTATAATCAGACATTTGATGCTCATGTGATTGGCATTTCATTCGTTTTCATTTCAGTGTGGCTTTGAGCTTAACTGGATTTGATTAGTGATGCCTGTTGCTTTTGGATTTTATCAGGATTTGATTAGTGATGCCTGTGTAAATTTGTTGTAAGAGCTACTGTTATCATGGTCATGGTATTGTCACTCAGGGGCATAGCAACATATTCTTAGAATTGTGCAATCATATTCTTTGAGAATCCCTGAGCACCCCCTTTTAAGTCTTTGGGGGGCCTCCCTGTCCTCAGAGGCTGGGTAATCGGTTCCTTTGCTCCCCCCCAGTCGGATGCCACAGCTGCCAGTTTGAAAAAGTTAAGGAAAAAAAATCAGTAAAATTAAAGAAGAGTATCTATATAATCAAAACCCTCAATTAATTTGTGGCAAGAAAATCTGAATTCTTAGTTTTATTTATATGTACACTGGTATACAGATACCGGTTAATAGGCTAAATTTCTCATAGTTTGCCTGTAAACTGTAGGCAAAGTTACATGTGAAAAACAACTGAATTTTACCAAGGAGCCCGACTGAGCGTGACATCTTTACAATGTTATGGTTTGACATGACGGGGTAATTTTTGAGGAAATATTTATCCTCAGCTGGTGAGCAGACAGTAATTAACCTGGAATCAGTGTTCCCACCTCTCTGTTATGATAGCTGACACATTATTTTGGTGTCGTTCATTATGTTTCGAACCAGCCTCCACCTCTGTAGGTTTCATTCTCAGGACTCCCCAAGCTGGTTCCGGACCACCCACCTCCTGCTACCCGTGTGCTTTGCGAGTGCGGCACAGACTTGGCAGTTCCAACTTCACTTCAGCCGGACCACGCAAACCCACAGAAGTTGTTTCTTGCAATAAAGCTGCCTTTGTACACAATGGTACGTTTTCAAAGGCTGCCTTCTTAACTGCAGTGAGAATGACATTTATAATCTCCTGCCAAAGGTGTCCCATTTAAATAATGACGTGTGAAGTTTTAACTAAAACAACTGCATATAATTTGTCAATATTAAAACAAAACAGACTTGTTGTGATCCAAATTAAATATTAAAAAGAAACAAAATATACATGATTGTGTTTGTATGTGAAGTTTTGAAGTAGGATAAACTAAAAATTCCAAAACAACAGCAAAGAACGTTTCAGATGTTCACTACAAATACACCACAGTTCTACCAAGCAAAGGTTTTATTTGCTCTTGCACTTGTCGTTAAAAACTTGACTGACTTATTCAGTATATTTGTGTGGCATTTATATCTTATCCAGGGCATGACACACCTGAATGTACCATGAAATAAATGTCTAAGAAGACACATATTTCATTTAGCGTCGTCGCCTCTCAGTGTAAGAAACTGTTTGGTTTTCAGTTTGTGCAAATATTACAGCACTCAGCCATCCAGCCTGTCTTTATCCCTTAATTTTGCAGCTCTCAGAATGTTCTGGATAAATACAGGCTTAAGTTTCATTACTAGCCTGACTGGATTTGTCTCCCCGCACAAACTCGGTGAGCTCATGGGTGTTTAGGAGTGGGGCTCTGTCCTGTCAGCAGAGCTCACAGAGAGCTTTAGACAGGCTGGACTTCTACTGAGGTGACAGGTCAAAGAGATGGTTGGGGGGACAACCTTGAGAGACAGCACGACTGAAAGAGCGTGGGGTACATCAGTGTCAGGCATGCCGTTCGCCATGCTGTCAAGATATACGCGTTTTCCTGCAGCACACCCCAGCTGTCTGGGAGCCTGAACCCCTTAACAGTTCCATGGATCCCAGGAGGTGGTAGGAGAACCTTTCCATACACCACTTTTACCTGCTCATTTCCTGTAAAGGACCAGAGTGGTGCTACTTCACGCTGCACGAGATTCTCTTTGCAAGACAAATTTTTCTGTGCAACAGCAAGTCCAGACCAGAAAAGGACTGTTGCACCCCCAAAGCTGGCACAGCCATGGTCTAATCCCCATGTCCCTGCAGTGAATTCAATAAAAAATGCTGGCGGTGGAGATCCATCGCATGGCTCAATGGTGTGCAGCCCTCAGCTGAACATGCACCTGAAGCTGACACATTATCAGCTGTGAGTCTTGCTCCACAGCAGCCCCAAGTCCACGTCTCCACGGTGTGTTAAACGCAGAGCCGTTCACTTCTACCGTTCGACACTTCTGGCCAACGTGCCTCAGAGTGTCCAGCCAACAGTAGAGTCAGTAACTAAAGCCCCAATCCATCATCCCATTTTTCCATTTTCAGAGGACGACCTGTGTGGGATTGGCGCTGGGTGTCAGGCGTGGGATCTCTGGGCTTAGCCGCAGTGTAAGCATCCACCGCACATCACCCCGCGCCGCCCCCTGTGGGACGCTGCACTGCTCTGGCAGGCCCCAAATCCATGCCGCAATGGGGGGAGGGAGAGAGAGTGGGGCACACCATTCCCACAGAGCAGAACTGCTGAAGCCGGCACATCTTTTGGGGGCCCCTTCTTGCCTTCAAGGTCCCTGGGAATTATATGGTCACAAATTACCCACTGTATGTGTGCAGCACTCGGACCTTACAGATTCGCAGAAAAGCTGCTCCTTTCTGTAAAAGAAATATGGTTCTCTGACAGGAACAAAAATGAGTTTCACAGACTTCAACATCTTCTGTTGATGCCAGTAAAGCACAAATTAAACAAAAATCAAGTTTTGCCACTTTTTTATGGAATTTTCAGATGCTTTCTGTCACTTACCTAAGCTTGATTAAATCAGAAACTTTTTAAACAGAGCCACAATGCAGTCCTCACATTCTTAACATCCTTTCAATATAGTATTTATGTGAAAATTGTTTTTGCTGGTTGCTACTCTGTACAACAAGGTAGGGTCAGAAGTATAAAATGAGTTTTATTTCTTTTATCACTAAAGTCTATTGGCCATGGAAAGAATTTTTCTTACAACAAAGTACTGAGGAGAGAACTGCCCCAAATGAGTAGAAATGTTATTTTTTGGTAATTAAAGGCTCCACACATTTATTTGTAATTCCTGCATGGGTCTATCTGCAGTAATTGTGTAACACCATTGAAACTGCATTGCTCCAGCACAGCAAGATGAAATATCTGTGACATACAGGAAGTCGTGATCCACGCCAGCCATTTTTGGGACAATTTTTCTTTCATCTTCTGAGGATTGTGGGTTGTGGATTGCGGGATTATATTTTGAGTAATAATACAGCGGAAAAGGGCGAATTCCATGTGGAAATACACCACCACGGAATTAGACAAACATTCGTCCTGTAAAAATGTGGCCCCCTTGGCGGGCCGGGCCCTCAATGAGGCATTGATTTGCAGTCCGCGGGGTAACTGGACGCCCCGTCACTCACGCTATCAATGGGGTGTGAAGGCTTAGGCATGTGGCATCCTCACATGAGGCTCCAACCCAAACAGCAGCTGGAGCCTCAGGACGCTGGACAAACCATCTTCTTTCATCGCGACACTTTGTGCTGTCTCCACTCTGTGGCCAGAGGCACAGGGAAAGCACCCGCGATAAAAACCCGCCGCTCCCTGGCTCGGCAAACAGACCTTTTCCAAGGCTGGAAGGAAAGCGGGTTTAAAGGGAAGGGCAGCCGTTCCTGTCAGGCTTCACAGCATGACTATACCTCAAGAGCACAATTAATGCACCTCTGGACCGATTTCATGATTTCAAGTGTGAGTTAATTTGCAGCACTGACACTGCATACTAAAGTAAAAGACTTTATAATTAAATGCAAAATTTGACTGAACATTAGGCTTTCATTTCATGTTGGCAGGGAAAAAATCTATAGTCAAGAGATCACACTGTAGATGCTTATAGATTGTAGGGGGGTTTAGCTATTCCTGGCTCCATTAAAGTCAACTGTCTTTACTGATTCTTCTGATTCTTTCACTTAAGCAAAGACTGACTTCAGTGCATATTTGCTGATGTAGGCCATGGTTGAGGGGCAAACACACGTTTGTGCAGTCACATACGTCGGTCAGTGGTCAGGGGTGCCTAGGTAAGAGTCGATCGAGAACGAGTTGTCCACTTAGTTTGGGAGGAGATCACTGAGGGATCTCGGCCAAGCCAGCCCAGGATCTCCAGGTTCTTGCTCCCTGGCTGAGCCAGGGTCCTTTGGGGCAGCCTCGCTCTCCGGCGTAGCCAGGAACTTCAACCCGGAGTGGAGATTTATGAAGCTCTGCGCTGCCGGCGTTAACTCGCTCGCATCGGCCAAGCGTTTGCTTTCAAAACAATAACATCCGCAGACACCCACCCCGATCCCCCGTGCCGCGCGGCGGAGCCAGCACGGCCTGTTTGTCTTGACGGTTGCTCAGCGATAAAGTGACCCGCAGACACGCTCTGGTTCGCAGCCAAGCAGAGCCCGAGCCCCTGCTCAGCCATGACAACCACACAGCACAGTTACCATGCCTCATCCCAAAACTCCACTTCCTCACCAAAAAATATATTAAAATATTTCTTGAGCTGGATGAGTTTTCTCTGACCAGCAGTGGAGGTTTAGTTGCAACCGTATAAGTAGACTGTCAGAGCTGTTTCAGAGTGTTTTTTGTGCCGTAAAAGTTAAACATCTTCTGCATTATTTATTCAAACTGTTTCATGATGCATCACTGTTATCCTTTATATTATAAAAAAAATGATTTACAAACCTTTTCTTGCTGTGTTTATGCATCTGAGCGTGCCATTTAACTAAGTATTAAAACCTGGCATGTCGGCTGACCCCTTCTACCCCTTCACTTATGTCTTAATTAAATTTGTACCACAGGCTGCTCCCCCACCTTCCCCAGTCCCACACTGCAGCTCCACTTGCTAACAATGCAGGAAAGCTTCGGACTTCAAGGACAATCCTGGAACATACAGTGATGTGGGGGGGAGCTAACATTTAAAACTTTAAAAGCTTTAAAGCTTCTTCAGAAAGCAGAGCTTTCTGGACAGCATTTGTTCAGATGCAGAAGTGAACGATTAAGACACTCTTTACATAATCCAGTTACTCAACAACTTACGATCCTCCAGCTCTGTTAAATAGAAAAATACAGACTTAGCACTGTATTACGCACCCTGCAGTGTATACTGCACACTGCACTGCACACTGCGCTGTATTACGCACCCTAGTGTATACTGCACACTGCACTGCACACTGCGCTGTATTACGCACCCTGCAGTGTATACTGCACACTGCACTGTATTACGCACCTGCAGTGTATACTGCACACTGCACTGTACACTGCGCTGTATTACGCACCCTAGTGTATACTGCACAATGCACTGCACACTGCGCTGTATTACGCACCCTGCAGTGTACACTGCACACTGCACTGCACACTGCGCTGTATTACGCACCCTAGTGTATAATGCACACTGCACTGCACACTGCGCTGTATTATGCACCCTGCAGTGTATACTGCACACTACACTGCAAACTGCTCTGTATTATGCACCCTGCAGTGTATACTGCACACTGCACTGCACAGTGCACTGTACACTACGCTGTACGCTGCACTGCATGAACTTGAGTGTATATATATAAAATGCACACTTAAGGCAGTTCCAGGTGGTATATACCTGTGTTGAGAAAGTGAAGTGACTAGCCATGTGATCTGGCCATTGATCTTTATTTACTGTGCGCTGAGGTGGTGACAGGCCCCAGAAGGACCTTGGTCACATTTCAGAAAAACCTTTTTTGTACCACGAATGGGGGATGGGGCTCCTAGCGTACATCTGACAGGCCTGTAAAGCATTTAAAACAGGCCCTTCATGACGAAGGTGCCGGTCTCTTGGGCTGCATTGCCCATGATGTCTGGCTATCGTCCACCTTGGGCATCATGACGTTACCCCCTCCATCCACCCACCCAGCCCTTGCTCTAGATTTACAGCCTTCAAATGTCTGGGTGTACCTGTCATGGCTTCCCCGACGCCTTGCTGTACTTTTAAATCCAGCGTGCCGTTTAAGCAGCACATTTCAGACCGAGGAGCTGAGCCAGCCAAACCTCCTGGGCACCCCCCAAGGGGACACGTCTCCTTTGGAGTTTTTAAAAGGCACCCCCACATGTTCCATGCATTGCTGTGTTCCAGGCGTCCTGTTGAACTTCCAGCCAAGGCCTGTGGAAAATCACGCCCCTGCTGCAAATTTGCTAGGACATACTTTTATGAATCTTTTATGTGTCTATTTTCCACCATATTAATCAGTTTGTGAGCATCGTGTGAGCATCGTGTGATCATCGCCGTGGACGACTGCTTCAGCTGCACACAATGATTTATGTATGTTTAAACCTCCCTGTGAAAAGTCCGTCCAACGCGCTCTGACACAAGCTTTGATGATTCTTAGCTCGGTATGTTTAACATATTACTGACTTACAATATACTTACTTGGGTCAAACAAGTTTACCACTGATTTTCCTGCCCACTGAAATATGTGGCGAACTTGAAGGCCACCTATGGCAAGACTGTTCTCCATTGATCCCTTAACCCTTAGTACCAAAGTCAGACCTGTGGTTTTAGAAACTAAATGGATGCCTGGATGGCCCCTGTGATTGGCTGGATTTCCAGACAGCACAAAGACAGCTTTGTCACATTGGTCAGTGACCTGCCTGTCTCTGCCATCTTCCTGCCTCATTTGCTGCAGAAAGGGGGGACCATATTGTCCACCTTGCCATGACTGGAGTAAAATGACCGTGTGACACTTTCAGCGGAGCTCACATTTCCACTCTGACTTCACACAGAGGGAGGAGAGAAATGTCCCATTAGTTACCTCAGGTTTTCTGTGTGCTCCGCCCAGTGGAGGGGAGTGCAGCATGGTGCCAGGTGCAGCGGCCCAATGATGCCATCAGGGCTGTGCGGTCGGAAAGCCGGCACTGTGACAGCGGTATGCAGCACACTGGCAAGTCAGGCAGACCAGGGAGGTGGACGGACAGAAAAAAAAAGTGTCACCAAGGACTGGAAAAACAGAGGGCACCGCTGGAAAACGACAGAAGGAGTTAAAGGATGAAAGCCAGGGCAGGGGGAAAACCTAGCTGGAAAAAAAGGCTTCATCTCCGTAAGAACGCAGCCGAGTCCTGGCTGTGTTTTTACCCTGGGTCATGTGAGGATTGGACATCTTATCCGGGCACCAGCGTCCATGAAAGGCAATACAGCGCTTGTGTTTACACACGATGCAGCGAGGACCCTGCTCTTCTTCAGGGTGCGTGCAGAGCTTGCGAGGGTGTGAATGCAGTGACGTCACTCCAGCAACACGTCAACTGTGAAAACGTCATTGTTAAAGGGGGCAATGTTTCAGTGCTGTACACTGCAATTAAAATAGCACGCTGTGCATCTGGCTTAACAGAGAACTTCATGGCTTTCTACGTTGATTCTAAAGTGTTTTATAATGCTGCAGTGTGTGTAGGAAAACGTGATTCTGCGGTTTTATGTTTTCTTACATTCTCAACTAAGGAGGCCCAACATGGCACAGGCCTCGTAAGGAACACAGACACAAACATGCACTCGTACCAGCAAACGTACCACTGTGAAACATCTGAAGTACTACAGCTGAACAAACAGTTGATCAATTTCTCTGACCCTGCCCTTTTCAGATATTATTACCACTTAAAGCAATTTATAGTTTCCTGAAGAAATATGTAGATGTATGTGTGAAGGTATAGGTGTGATAGCTTGTCTACAGGAACCACATATTCAAACATCTGGATGGTTTAAAACATCTGGACGGTGGACATAAATCAATGTTTCCGCTCCCAAATCCTGTAAACCACATGAATGTTCATCTCAGAGATTTCCCAAAGGAGTCTGCTTCACTGAAAAACTGGATCAGCAAGTCATGCCTTAACCACCACCTTTATCAGGTTATTGGACCCGAGGACCCTAAAGAGGGCCCATGGGGGTTGGCAGCTAAAAATATGCCCGATTCATAATTTTTAAAAATGTTTCAGAAAACATTCCAGAGCATGGCCAAACAGCCCAGAATGTTTATATTGCCAATACATCGCACAAAGGCATAAAAATATGTGTATTTATACTGCATACTTCTTCCAAAGGACTGGATTTTCTTTGTGTGGTCCATGGTGACTTCTGTGACCCCTGGATAGAAATTAATCCATTTACAGTTTTTGTTTTCTTCTTTTTAAGCTTCCAAACAGTAGCCAGGAAGTGGTCTTAAATTGTAGTTATTGCAGCAAAATAAATGTGTGACTCTGTGAAATCAAAAATAACTCCAGTAAAATGCAATCGCTGTCATTACGACCGTGCCAGAGGATATGAGTTTTTTAATACATCTCACTATCAAAACGCAGACCCTTGTGTACGCAGATACTAATATATTGAACAGTAACTGAAAGGGTTTTTGAAGCATTTAAATATACAGTCTAACAGCTGGCAATTTATAAATCTGAGGTAACGTTGGAATTTCTTGTAATCTGCTTAGTGTATAATAATTTTTCTAATGTCAGCGAGCCCCCCACCCGCTCCCCATTTAACATCTGCACAGATGTTTTGTTACCACATTCATATTAACCAACAGGAAAGGCTTGCTCGCAGAAATTTAATACAGCCTATACATTTCGAGTAGGCAGTTTCAGGGTGGTATTGTAGTGAGGGCAGTAAAATGCCCAGCTAATTTAGGGTCTCGCCTATACATTATATTTGCCATTGCGTTCTGCGAGAAAGCGCCTGAGAATTTATGTGCGCCCGTTTACCGTATATCACGGTAAATGCCGCGTGCGGTCGCGGAGCAGGTGTCAGGCGCGAGTGATTGAAAGTGACGCTCAGCGCAGACTGAGATGCCCTCTAAGTTAATGAATAGGTTCCAGGTTTGCTCTAAATCGTCGCCGTGTTTTTCTTTCCACCCGAGAAAACTGCAGCTACTGTGCCAAGGTGGCTAAATCTGCAGGTCCGAAAGGCGTCCAAAAATAAATAGCAGTCATCCCTGTGTTTCTGTTGGCAAATTATGCCATTAATACAGTGGTTTAGGCTGAGACAGGACAGTATTCAAAGTACAGCCCGGTTATTGCAAGTATTTATAACAGAACTAGAAGATACCGGCATAATACGCGCAGCCAAGCGCAGACAATTCGCGCCCGCTGATTAATTTATTTAATGTTCCGTTGGTTTTACATTAACTTCAGTCTGCTACGTGCGAAAAACTACCGCTAGAGATATCTTATTTCTATTATTACACGGTATAATTAATACCATATAAATTAACATGGGAAAGTGGACGGCATACTTTAACGGTTCAATCATTTAAAAACTTAAAGTAAATAAGTTCCATACAGCAAAAAAAAAAAAAAAAAAAATCAATATTCGAAGATAAATGTTCATGTTTTAAAGGTAAATTATCAAAAAGCATAACTGAGCGTTTAAGTAACAAGCCGTGTGATGAGGAAAAGTCTAAAAGCGTGTGAAAATCGTGATATAAAATACCACATTGTGTTGCTGGGGGAAAGCTGAATTTACAAGCACCCTGTCTTCCCAAAGTCTGTACACACAAATAAAAACGGATCATAACTAGGCGCCGTTTTAAAAATCAATTTGCAGTGACGCTTTCCTGACCAACTGGACGCGAAACGGAAATTTTCCCACCAGGAAAAGCCAGGTATGGGATATGGCGTTATATGTAGAACGGAGACGTCAAAACAAGCGTTACTGACAAAAACAACAAGCATCATTTTCTCCCAGCATGCATCTGTCTGCATTACACTGAAGATCACCAAGTACATTCTGTCTCACTATACTTCCACTCACATATAGAAAAGCAAGCTGATTATTTATTCACACTTTTCCTAGATCTAAGGTCAGCTGATGTTTGAAGACAGGAGATAATCATACACACAGTGCAGTCTGCCAAGCAAGAAAGTAGAGGATACCCAGATCACACGGTTATAATTCACAAAATAAGTGCTCACTTTCCCAAATTTGTTATACACTGATGTATCTTGACTAAGGATACAGCAGTATTGTTCATCGTTCCAATGAGGCTTTACGCACACCACTACCCATGGAAACAGCATTTATCTCCTAAGCAATGGAAGCAAAGAACCACAATGTCCCTTTTTGTAGGTTAGAGTCTCTACACCCTGGCTGTGTGTTTTCCCTGAACAGTGATCTATGTTCTCCAAAAGGCTCACGAAAGCTGCAGGTGGTTGAGATGTAGTGGAATGGACGTCCCTCAGTGGACTATGATATCAGAAATGTTCCGCTGTCTGAATGCATCTTCTGTCTCCGTGGAGACAGGGGAACAGTGGTCTGTACTTCTCTCTTACCGTCACATGGGGTGACTCTCAGTGAGGTCGTCTGCATAACAGAAAAATACATTTGTTTTTGGCATTTAATTTTTAGTGCCAGTTGATAACTTGGGAAACTGGGAAACAGCTGGAGTACAAGAGATTGTCTCCCTCTGTCATGGGAGAAGACAGACAGGAATTTAACTAGATTTGCTTTGACTCTTGACAAACACCATGCTGCTTTCTAACTTTGACTCCAAGATGACAAAATTTAAATATTTATATTTCTATATGAAGTTATGTGATTTTGTCTGAAAAAAAAAATATGGTGAATGTGCAAATTAAATGTAAAATATAGCCTATGATATTTAATTTTTTTCTCAAATTTTGTGCTCATTATTAATCCAGAACACTACTATGACACGATCGATGCCCTTTCACTTTGAGAAACAGAAAATGACAAATTAAATAACGCTTGGACGTAATGTTGGCTTCTGATACTGGTAGAAGGGATTTTGAGAGAATGTTATTAATATATGGGGTTTTTGGATGAAAAGCGTGTGCGGCGGGTCACATTTGCTGAGCAGATGTTATTGTTTCACTCTAAAGGCTCTTTAACAGCACGGGACTGAGCTGAGTTTTTTTTTTTTCGGCAAGGGAACCGCTGCCGCGTCTGGGGCAATTTCTGCTCATTTACTTCACAGCTGCATTTCCAGCGGAGCGACGCAAACGACGCACTTTGTTCAAGAATTCAGCCGGATCGCTCGGTTTGAGAATGAAACCCACTAACCTTTTAATCCATCCGTTCAGCCATGCTGCACGTGGGACACGTGCACTTGTATCCAATCAGAAATGTGGACGACTCACATGTGAAGCATTCAGCCTTCGGGGGGCGTAGTGCTTTGGGAACTGGCTAAATATTACTGCCACCAATGACGATATCAAAAATAATTTTTACAGTTTTGGATTAATCCTTTATTTGTTGAAAACTTTACTAAAAATAATTTATTTTGTTGATGAATTAAAATTTAATCATAGTTTTTAAGCACAACGCTGATATTTTTAATTATGTCAGATAGTGTCCAGTTTTTCATTTTTGACATGACCCCATAAGTCAGTGTGGTTACCGTAGCTTCTTGACAAACCAGCAGAATGACGAGTTTTAAGACCTCCACTGCGTGTCTTTTTTGGATTATTCATGACACCTGTGTGTGCACATGTGCACACACACACAAATCTGTTTTACTGTACACAAAATTAAGACATTAAAGGCTAGTGCTTAATACAGATAACGTTCCAAACGAATGTTTATGGCACCCTTAAAAAGAAAGAGAACTGTTTACTTTGAGGATTAAGCTGACACACATGGCTGTATGAAGCAGCCGACCTGTGAGTCCTACGTCTGCATCTGCAGGGCTTTGTGTGAATGCAGACAGGAAAAAACAAAAATGTAAAAAAAAAATGTAAAAAGGTGATAAATTCTGGCTTTATAGGCATGGTTCACACTGCGATAAACACGATTCCCGTTATTTTGTTAAGCTCTCTTTATTACGAGAGCATAAACATGTGTCTTTTATCAGCTTGAAACAATTAAATATGAATTTGACCTCTGGACCACAGAGCCTACGTTGATACCACTTCAGCAAATTAGTACTGGTTATAAATTCTTAGCATAAACATTTGAAAAATTATTAACACAGTATTAGTTACTCAAGAAAAAAACTGACACAATTATTAGAAAATTAAGGTGTCGGATATGCATCCTCGCCCCGCCCTGGGTGTCCCCTGCCCTGCGCCCTATGTGCTCTGGGATGGGCTCCAGGCTTCCCCGCGACCCTCACCAGGAATAAGCGGTTAAGATAATGGATGGATGGATGGATATGCATCCTCTCCGGACACAAGCGAATTAGGCTTAAAACACATAAAACATTAACATTTTCACAGTGGACTGCTATAAATTTTGAATATGATTATTATGTAGTTCTTCTAAGTAAGGAAATGAGACAAATGCGTTTTAGATTTCAGCATCAGCCACAATGATTTTTTACTTTATACTGCTGGTATGCAATTATGGGATGGCCTTCTATGCTTTTGCGCATGTTTGTGATTGTAATAATAAGCTCTGGAGTTTTTTCCTGTAACATGGTTCCAATCTGCATGGGAATCTGCGCTGCGTTTCTGCACGGCTTCATCCACAGAGTGCAGCCTGGAGTTTGGCATCGGCCAGCCAGAGTGGCACGCCTCTTCGCTGCCCAGCCAGAGTGGCATGCCTCTTCGCTGCCCAGCCAGAGTGGCATGCCTCTTCGCTGCCCAGAGCTGCAGAAACTTAAACACGTTTTTCAAGCCAGAGGTCAAAAGTAGGGCCGTCAAGCACGTTTTGAAGCGTTCGCAAGCATGACTGGTAAGACCCAGAATTTGCATTGAGGCAACGTCAAGTAAGGACTTCGCATTCCTCAGACCAGTGAGGCTGACCTCCAACAGTTCTGAAGACAAAAATGCTGCCTGACTGGAAAAGCATTCAGTCAAGGACACATATTTTTAATCACAAACCTTCAGCTGACTCATATTCAGTGACATTCTCTTTAAAGTCTATCCATTTTACCAATGATTTGCAGGTATAAAACCCAAATGCTATAGATGTCTACTAAATTCAGACAGGAGGTTATTGTTACATAGCTATGACCCCTTAAGTTGCCAAAGGAGATCTGCTTGGCATCATGACTCAGTGGGCAGTATTGTTGTCCCTGGTGGGAGTTTGCTTGTCCCAGCTGTGCAGGTGCTCTGGTATCCCCTACCTGCAGCTCAGGTGTATTGAAGACTGTAAAGACTGTCCTTAGTGCAGATGTTCTGTGCTGGTGTGGATCATGCCTTGTGCTGTCTGGGATAGACTTGTATAGAATAGGCAAATATGAAAGAAAGGGCTTAATGGGTTTTTTTATAAACCAACACACATTCTCTCTGAGCTCTGCAGAACCTGTGACCTTAAATCATGTTAAGCCAGAACACGGCTGGACTCATAAAACGGCCGAAGTACGGAACGAAAAAAATTGTAACGTGAAAACCTCATTGCGATTGGGTAGAATAGCTGTCAATCATAATATTCTGATTGAACACGGACTAATGTGTTCGCTATACCTAATTATCATTTCTATTTATTTTATAATTATTCTTAACATTTGCCTTGGATTGAGTATAATTATTATTAAAACATAAACGAGAGATGAAAATATTCATGATTTATTGTAGTGAACATGTTGCTTAAACGGCATATAATACACAGAAAAACAGTATACTGTAACTACATTAATTAAATAATTAGGATTGCAGCTGAACACCTCTTTTGCCATGAAACCATGAAAAGGGCATTACAGCTAGCAAACCTTGTTTTGACGCGAGCACGGTGTCCGTTAATGAAGTTAGTGCAGGGAACTTGCATTTTCCTACTGTGACATTTTCCAGATGGTCTGCAAAAAAAAAAAAAAAAAAAAAAAAAAATACGGAAAAGAAACCAGTGAAATTTCAGTAATGACGGCAAGAATAGCATTATAAGATTTTTAAAAGGAAAATCCCGATTCAAAATTTGACTGTAGGTGACGTTCAAGTGTAAAACATAAGGAAGACACAATCTTAACTGCGGTGTCCCAAAATGACAGTAAATGCGGCGTCTCCAGTGAGGCAAAGCAGGGAGTGAGAAACAGAGTGGAAAAAGATTTCACTTTCACTGTTGACCTTGGCGCGCGCCATCGCTACAACAATATTGTTTTTCCTGCAACGGGAAAGTATTTCCCAAAAGGATCAAGGTGGTGGAGATCATCCAAGATCAAAACGGAACGACGTCTGGAGATATTCAGAACAACAAGGCAAAGCGCGTGAGGCCTGCGTCGTCACGTATCGCGTGCACGTTCCCTAATTTGGCACAGAGAAGTATGGTACGTGTGTGTTTAACTGCAGTTTTTACCAGCGTCGGATGGCCCTCTTAACCCAAACAAGAAACGTTTCCTCACACTGGAAGCAACGTTGCATTACTTTAAAATGATGGTTGCCAGTTTTATCTGGGGAAAAGGCAGCTGCTCTGTATCCCACAGAAATCACCTAAAAATGAATATTCAGGCTTTGAGGCAATTATATGGATGAGCTGAGATGGCTCTAACATCTGGTTAGAGTTTTACTGTATATTAATGTACACAAATAACACTGAAAGTAACTATAGCCTTTTTACGTTGTTTGTCTTTTGTGTATTTGTCAAAGGAAACTGGACTATCGTGTTTAGGCAAAACTGATCGTGTGCAGATAGCATCCAGATGTGGCAATGAGAAAGACAGCATCAACTGGGCTGAAATTATCAGCATCAACTGGGCTGAAATTATCAATAAATGTGTTTTATTGTTCCAGCAGTTCTCAGCTATTTTGCAAACACATCAATTCTTAATCTATGCTGATTAAGGTAAACATTAACAAACACCATAATCAAGTAGATAGTTAAAACAAACGCCAGGACGACAACAAAAGGCGCGTTTTGCTGCAGTTTCAGGCAAAGCTACGCAGCTAGTCCGTCTCTATGAAGACGTTTAGAAGGTACAAAAATATATCAAATGTCTGGGTCTGAGAAAGTCCACTCTCTTGCCAAAATGCTTTCCCCAAACAACGTTCAGCTCGCAGCAGACAGTATTTCTTGAAATGACAGTAAATGTAGGAACTAGGGTAGAGTTTTGGCATAGATGTTTTCTCATATTTTGTTTTTGTTCAGAGACCAACAATTCTGTTACTAAGACGTGGACAGGTTTTGACAAAATGCAATGAATTAGAAGGTTCCACAGAGTACAACTGGATGATCAGGTAGTTTTGACAGCGGTACACAGAGTTGTGATGTTGTGTTGATCTGTATGGGACGCATGACTGATGGGACGACAGGACAGAAAACTATTCCAGTGGTATTCTGAAGGTAGATCTAGTTAATTCTCTCCATTCCAAAGTTATGGAAAGCTCATTATGCAGCTCCAGGGTTCCAACAGAAAGTATGTGCAAATTCGGCAAATTGCTTGGGACCTCCAGTTGATCAAACGAGTTCTTTTCATCCAAAACGCAGATTGTTTCAATTTACACCAATTGTTTCATGTCTGTTTAACTCAGAGTCTAAACACGGCAGGTCTGTATTCTGGGACAATACCACACCAATCTCAAATGGGCTTCAATGATTTCTTTCTGCTTCGTACGAGCTGTATTTTGTAAATAGAACGCTTCTTGTTTTAATATAACAAAACACTAAATTACATACAAAATATTTTTAATTGGGCAACTCCTGTTCTTTACGCAGGTTTAAAACTGTATTACACTTACAGTAGAAATTGATGAAGGAAATTAATTAAAAGTGCAATCCCAAGCATTCTCCTGCCCTTTGACCTTCATATGGAATGTTCTCTCTCCTTGGCCTAACGCGAATTTACAGTTATGATTCTTCTTGGATTCTTTTTACATTTAAGATTTCTAAAAGCATTATATAGCTTTTTTATACCTGTTTTTGTCCAGATGTAATAAACCTAATTTTTTTGGTATGATTATCATTCCACCCTGGCTTCCTGTCATCCAGAAAGTTCCTTTCACTGGAAGGTAATGTCAGTGGTTCCTGAGTAAGGAGGTTAAATCCACTGGTGCAGTCCCACTCAGTGTCACAAGTGAGCATGCTCAGAGCTCTGATCGCTGTCCCGACTGTCATCGTTAACGAGGGAATCCGTTGAGCGGTGGATGCCGGCTATGCTGGAAAATTCTGAAGGCAGCAGGGCGCCCTTCTTCACATTCCCCAACTCCTTCTCCCGCGCCAGGGCACCCTGCTGTCCGCCCTTTACTCGCTTCCACTTCATCCTCCTGTTCTGAAACCACACCTTCACCTGAAAGGCATACAGGAAATGACATCATCACCACTTCCTCCTTTTTACATTCTGCTGAAGCACAAAGTGAGTGAGCCATCTCAGAGAAATTTTTTTTTTTTTACTTTTAGAGGGATTCCTGGAGTGCTGATCTATCTCTCTAAGCACTACAGCCTGCCCCCCCGCACCTCCCCATCATGTGACAAGACACACAGGTTTTCCAAAGCTGTTTGTGCGATCCTGTCTACATGTGCGGCCTGGGCACGCAGATTTAGTTTTATGTGACTGGTGCAGTTAGCGCGCACGCTTCAGACACGGCACACCCTCAGTAAATGCTTCCATCTTTCCGTGGAACTCTGTGACGGCAAGAGGGAAAAAGACTATCATCCCTTTTGCGAATCGTCTCTGGAAGTCATCCTTTCTCCCTGCGGCTGTGGGAACCTGTAAACTACAGGAACGTGATGAGAGCAAGGCTTTCATTTGGCAACTATTTCTACATCAGCAATTATGTGCTGATCCCGCACACACATCTGCCGCCTGGCATCAAACACCAACCCCCCCCATTCCCCCCCTTCCCTTACTCGACAAGTGGGCTAGTATTTACATCTCCCAGAATGATGATTAAGCTGTTGCCTAAAACAGCCTGCTCAGGCAGGGACACAGGAGGCCAACGTCTCCATCGTGAGAGCAGAACGCTTGGCTAGACTGTTATCTTTTTTTCTCTCTGCGGTCAAGTTTATTTTAGGTAGGGTCAGGCCGTGACCAGCTCTCACAAGGACCAGGAAGAGGGTCTGCTATGAAAATGTCAGCGTTGTTTTTCTTTTTTCCCGTGCACCCCAGTAACTGAGCTGTAGACTTCAGAGACAGGAGACATGTCACAGCCAGTAAATCCACACTTCAGCCGAGTGCTGGACAGAAGTCTCATATTTACAGCAGATGACGTGAACCTTGGTCATCTTCTTTCCCTGGGGAAGAAGCATTTTTTCCCCATGTTAGTCTTCAGATGCAGCAGTGTTTGAATACCTGAGCAGTCTCCTGCTGTCACTGTACAGGCTTTGATTTAGTCACACGACGAACAGTACATGTGCAGCACCTGTACAGCACAGGTATGAACTCTACCTGTGCAGCACCTGTGCAGACTTTACACATAGTTCTTGTTGCCTCGACTTACTGAACTACAATATGTTGCCAAGCTTATAATTAACATTTTCATAACTGTATAACTTTGTTATTATTGCTAATCTATAACATTTGATACCTGTACAACTAATATTACTGTGACAGTATAATTTCAACTTTTTGAAGTTGCCATAAATATCATTCGCCATCAATTATTATATTAGTATTACAAATTTTAAACGAGCAAACAGAAGCATAACATTTCTGCAGACCATCTTAAGACATGCTTTTAAGATGGGTATCGTTTCTCTTTGCCGAGCATGGTGACTAATTTGTCAGTGGGCTCAGCATTATTATGTCCCTAAAGCGTTTGGTGGGCTCACGGGTCAGTTCCACGTGGTTCTGGGCTAACGCACGGGAGCCGCCGTCTGAGCTGTCACCCACAGCAGAACTGCAGGAATGATCAGGAAGTCTGCTTCTCACACAATTCACCAGGGATGATTATAATTCCCAAGGACAGGTGGCATTGGAATTATGTGTCCTGCGGCCCCTTGCTGTCCAGTGTGATCCACGCCAGGCTAGAAGCCATCCCGGTACATTACAGAGTACTGTAGCTTAGGAAACCAGAAGTGTGTGGGACAACTTTAAGTCAACATCCTCTGGACACACTACTCCAGTAAGTAAATGCTGAAGTGTCTGTTTATATGTTTACCAATTTTCATGTGGTTTGAAATTTTGAGAAACATAGTACCTTACTATATACTTGTGTGCTGCAAAACTAATTTACCTACGAGTAAGAATAAAGAAACCTACCTACCGATATGTTTAAACATTTTTAACTGGTAGATGTTTTTGGCTGATATAACTTTTCAAGTTTATTTTAGTTCACAGGCAATTATTTGTATTAAAGCTCAATAGGAATCCAATTCAAATTCAGAGTGTGTGTGCATGTGCACTTGTGCCAGATTACTCTCAGTGCATTTGAACTTCATATGTCCAGTTTGGTACAATGTTGAAAATACACAGTATCATTATTGGCATAAAGTACAAACACATTTTAGTGGACTGGAAAACAGCTAAGTGAACTTATTGCTTCTAAAGTGCAGCCTGTACAGAAAACCACATAGGTTTCCAGCACTCATCCAGAGGAAGTGAAGTTTTAAATTGTAATAGGACTGTGAGCGTGGCTATTTTTGCAGATTAGCTGCTGGTGACGACATTACCGTTGATGGTAGTTTTATGGCTGCTTGAACCCGTCTGTTCTGGACTCAACAGGCGACAGTGAGACGTTGCTGTCTGTTGCTATGGTAGTTGATGCACCAAAACCTGTACATCACACTACCACAATGTGAAAATCGCGCTCGGGAAGGTCATTGGTGTGTCTTCCACCTCTTAGATTGAATACCTAATTACCCTAATACTTTCGATGTAATTACTTTAAAATACGAGGTACGCCCGACAGTTGCCGTCCATGTTTCAACAAGCTTGGCACATCTTTTGTGAGCAAATACATGATACATAATTAGTTACCGACTGGAGCCGTTAAACCTTGAGAATAGGCTGGAGCGCAGGACACTCCGTATAATGTTTCAGCTTTACCGGGACTTCTTGACATTCGCTGTTTTTCCACACAAAAGAGCAATGATCACTTTTTTTCAGAGAGACAAATTAGGGCAATGGGGGTGTGGGTGAATATGTCCCGCCAGACTGTATTTCCTCTGCCTGTCTCCGTTACCCGCATCTTTCCTAACAGCGAGAGCAGAGACACATCTGGGAATCTGGACACATCTAGACACACCTACGTTACTGGAGCCAGGGTCCGTTAGGCGATCGGAGAAATTAAGATTCAGATTCTTTATTGCCATTGACATACGACGAAATTCAAGCACTTCTGTATTCAAAAGGAATTAAAAATAAATAATAACTAAAACAAATAATTTAATAAATATACATTCGCATCGTACTCTACACACACATTGCCAATGTATGCAGTTAAAAGGGAAGAAAAAGTTGAAAGGTGCATAAATTAAAGTAATGCATAAATTAAAAGGTGCCGGGGGGGGGGGGGGCTGTCAGAGTTTAGTATTGCAAGTTGTAACGCTGCTATACCAGATAGCTTCCCCAAGCTTACGAGCTCACCTGTTCGTGTTACGATTTTGCACAGTGAAAATTAATTTCTACGACTGCTGAGTACAAATCCCGGTGTTACGATTTTGCGTAGTTAACATTTTATTACAGTCTCTGTTCAGTAGAAATCCCGGTCGGGAGCTGTAATTTATTTTAAAAGGACACATGCATTTACGGTGGACGGTTACTGTTTGGGCCCCACTCTCAGCGTACCTGTCTCTCCGTGAGGTCGAGGTTGACGGCGATCTCGTAGCGCCTCAGCCGTGTAAGGTAGTTGTGGTGCGAGAACTCGGCCTCCAGCTCCCGGATCTGCTCCTTCGTGAACGCCGTCCTCTCCTTCCGCGGCTTACCGCTTGCGTCCGACTTGTAATTGCCGTCCTGAGAATCTGAAATCATTCACAAATAGCCGTTTGTCCACGTTTCAATGTGCTAAGATAAATTAGAGGACTATAAAGTAGTATAGGAACATATGAAGCTTGATACGTTGCCTGTAACCACTGACACAAAGTTTTAATGGCTCTAGGACAGACCTTGTGACCAGTCAGGATTTATTACACCAAACATCATGTAAATCCCGTGCTTTGGTTGGTCGTAAAAATCCTTCTGTTACTTATTTTTGATGTAAAATCATTATGCTGTTCAAATCATCTGCAATGGTGTCTTGTCGCACAGGAGGGCGGCTTTTTCCTTTTTTAAAATTTCATTAAAAATGACCCTCTTTATTTATACTATTTGTGGCCCACAGGTGACATTTTAGACTGACATTACGAAGAAACTCACAGTAAATTGTCCCCTCCAAACATATGAACCTTAGAAGTGTGTGAGAGGGGGAGAAATGGGGAAAATCAGTCCCCCAAACCCACTGACTACCAGAAAACTTAATTAGACACATTATTTTTTTTGTTTCAGGCACAATACTCTGGAGAAACATATGACACATCCATGGGAAAAACCTGAATAGTCCAGGAAGGCATAGAAATAGACATATCTTTAATTTTTTATATACAAGTATCTCAAATTTAACCACATAACTCACAAATACTTCCATAACATTCATGCCGTTGAATAATCCTATATACAATATAGAAAAATGTTGAGTCTTTAAACTTATATATATAGGCTAGGTTTATTAATTTTCTGGCATTACCACTTTACTGTTCTATCCAGTAAAGACATGAAAGACCCCAAAACACTGAGGCCATGATTTTGTATCTTGCTGCATTGGCAATAAAAATCTTTTGGTGTTCCCCTGCACTTCTACAGCCCAAACAAGCGTCATTTTCCCAAAGCATGCATAAAATGAGTTTGTCAGAACTTATTGTAGAATTCTTTTGTGATCGGTTCTGAACCTAAATGAGCTACAGACAACGGCAGAGTACTTTGATTGAACCAGGCCAGTAATTACGTCCAGATTATTTTGGTGCACCAAAATGTATGTGTATATATTTTATATGTATATGAAAAATATGCACAATAATTTTCTCAGCATGCTAGAAGTTGCATAGCATGCTGTTTGTTGTGGAATATTAGAAGTCTACATCAAGATGGCAGACCTTGGTGCTTAAATAACCTACAAGCCCGTTTTGTCGTACACATGTTACACTGCCAGAGCGCTGTTCAGCCCTTTTTTTTTTTTTTTTGTGTGTGTGTGTGTGTGTGTGTGTGTGTGTGTGTGTGTGTGTGTGTGTGTGTGTGTGTGTG
>JABJVR010049390.1:0-22047 GCA_025773905.1 Chitala chitala | reverse complement strand
TGGGCCTTGGGCCACAGAGCCCTCCCCGGGCGGCCCTAGTTCCCCTCCCCCCCCCCCCCCCCCCACAGCCAGCCATCCTGAGCTCGACCCTTTTGAACGTCAGGAGCGATTAGGGAGGGAGCCTCAGTCCGGACCGCTGGGTACACTCTGTCACAGGACATGCCGCAAGAGTGTGACCTGACTGTGCGTGTGTGTGTGTGCGTGTGTGTTCTGTTTGTGTTTGTGTGTACTCCTCTCTTCTCGTTGCTACACACTGGCCCACTGGTGCATAAGGTCTGTCAGAAGGAAGCAGGGCTGTGCTTTCCAGAGAGAGAGGGAGGGAGAGACAGAAATGGGAGATTGAAAGCGGAGGACAAAGAACAAAGGTCCAAGTCTGTGCATCCTGGGAAGGAGAATGTGCCACCGTGAGTTGCATTCTGCACGCCACATTGTTCCGCGCATGTCTTTAATGAGCTTTCTCGCCTCTCTAACCCTGTACCCCACACCCGTGTCGCACGTGGCGTCCAGTCAAAGCACAGAGTTGCGCAGTGCAAACAGATGACTGTATGTCCTGCGTCAGAGACCTCCAAGGACAGGTCCAAGAAAACCTGTGTTCCCTCTGCTATCAGAGGCAGCATCTGGGGGGGGTCAAGCCGCGGCGCCAGGTCGTCAACATCACGCGGATAAGAGAGGCCACCTAGGGTCAGTGAGTGCGTGAAAGCGCGTGGGGGTGGGGGGGGATATATGACAGAAACGCTGCTCTGCCGAATGAGGCGTAACACTTCGATTTTCTCCCAGAGTAGGTCACTGGTGGGGATGAGTTAGAACACATGCAGGGTACAGGGGTGAGTAACTGTAGCTGACACAGAGGGGACCTTCTCCTCTTTCCTCTCCTGGTATTTCAGCTGTGGCTCTCACACTCCCACACGTTTACTCTTTCCCTCCTCTCTGTTTTTCTTCTCCCTCTCCCAAAGCAGGCCTCTGCGATTTGTCCAGCTCTGAGCCGTCTCTCACTTGTGTGCTTGTTCACTGACAGGGACTGGTAAGAGGAGTGCTGGCATTGTGGGAGTGTTCAGTCCCCAGGATAACCAGGTGAAGCGACCCAGTGCTCCCAAACCGCACCCCCCCAGCCACCTTTTTCTGCTTTTCAATTTTCTGCCTGCTGAACTTTTCAGTACCCCCACCCGAGACGGGCCAGTCCATGTGTAGTCTAGGAGAGTTGAATCGGGACATCCCTGGGATGGAGACAGTGTGAACTCGTGCTGCGACGTGCTCTGAACGCTGGCCTTTTCCCCGCCCCGTAGGTATGGCCCCACCTGCCCTGCTGGCAGCCGTGTGAGCAGATCAGGTGAGCGCGTTCCGTGGTCTGGATTGTGCATAACGCCCTCGCGGTGTCGCTTACAGCCAGGTGAGATGAACAGTAACAAAGGTGCCTTTTGTTTTTACAACAGCAGCAGAGCTGAACTGCAGAGAGGCTTTAAGCCATCCAGCTGGCTGTTAAAAGGCAGCCCAGTAGAGTGTTGCTTTCAGTTTCATAGATCCTGTTGGACCTTTACCCTTAACTGCGCTTCCAGCCCATGTGACGTTTGGTTAAACATTTAGTCCATTAGAAGCGTGAAACACATATCCCATGAGGACTCTGTGTGGTGGAAAGGTGTTGCTGCTTCCGTCCTCCTCCACGTTTTGTACGACAGGTGTGACAGCTTGGGCCTTGGCTTTGCACCTACACACAGGTGTCCCTACGAAAGCAGTGTGAGTTTGTCCCACAGAGTACCCCAGGTACATCGAACAACTCGTTATAGAAGGAAAACAGCTGGCAACTTGTTTGTTAATGTATGACGCCCTGTGATATGCTTTATGGGAAGTTCTGATTGGCTAGCTGAAGGAGACTTTGCCCTTTGACTCTAGACAGGCAGAGGTTACGGTCAATTAAGTAACGAAATCCTGCTCTTTCACAAGCCCTTCAGCTGGAAATGCATCCTTCTCCAAGCTGCGCTCATTCAGCAGAACCCAGGACAGGAAACAGGGGAGAACCTTGCGGCTATGTCTAATCGTGTTTATCTAACCATGTTGATTTAGTTATGTTCAAAAACCAACCATTTTAAAAATAGGTATATTACTGGCAATGGCCGGTCAGTCTTATGCTCGGTTAAAAAAAATACATTGTGTAAACAAATAAAATCAGGAGGTATAATTGGCATTTCTAGAGCAGACTGGAGCCTTCAGACTGTGTTTGTTTTGTTCTTCTTTGTGCGCGCAGAGAGGAGAGCGCTCTGCTCTGACGTGCCTAACACAGCCCTGCTGATCTCCACGCAGAGCAAACGAGAAGCAGTTAGAGATAATCGGCAAGATCGTGTTGCTCGTAAAGGGGCTCCGTACCTTTTAACACGCGTCCCTCTCATTCACGCTCTCTCCGTCACTGCATTGACACATCGTCGCTCTATGTGAGAGTATTTCCCAATGACCAGATAAATAAATGCATGTAAATAAAATGCTGACAGGCTTAGAATGCAAAACCCCCCTGCCTTTTCACTGAAGCCAGACCACAGGCGGGGAGGGGGGGTTGTAGAAAGGCAGCGGCGTTTCGGGCAGGCCGTCCCAAATGAATGCCGCCCCTCAGCCCTCGAAGAAGGCGGTGTGATTTATTGGATCTCACCCTCGTGTCTTGGCTGGGGAGATCCAAGCGGCCAGGGACGGCACGGGGAGAAAAGGCGAGAAGAAAAGATGCAACAGCTGCGGGCAGATCTCAGCGGCCTTCGAGCTGCAGGTGGGAGACGCAGGCGATGCGAACAAAAGGCGCTCAGTTGAGGCTGCCTTGTCTGTTCTGCCCTCCCTTTTTAGGTGCCGCGCGGTGCAGCACAATACCGCTCTATGATTTATCTGCAAATTAATGTCTGTTTGATCCGGGCAGGTTCTGCCAGTGTTAGTTTTACTGCGGAGGAGTGAAAGGAAAACCTGAAAAGTGGTGTGTGCTTGTGTCTGCGTGGGACTGCTGATGTGTGCATAAACGACGAGGGTATTTAGGGTGTATGTGGCTCTGTGTGTGTGTGTGTGTGTGTGTGTGTGTGTGTGTGTGTGTGTGTGCATCATGGACAGAGGGAGGGAGGGAGACAGAGTAGAGTGCAAAGGGAGCAAACCAGGTCTCAGAAGGTGTGAGCTGCTTTTGTAATTGCCTTTAGTGAGGCGGAGAAGCTGTGAGGTGCTTGTATTTTGTCAGACTTAAGAGCTGTGCTGTGTCAGAGATGGAAACGGCCCAACTGCGGGTGAGTCACCTGGTTCAGCGCGAAGGACGGGTCGGCAAACACAAAGCCCGGCCGCACCTGAGCTGACTTCAGCTTCCATTACTTCTGCCACTGCTGTACCTGCCCGGCTCTTTACACGTTTAGATTACACCTGAATCTGACCGGGGTTAACCCAGGTGATGCACCCTGCTTAACACTGTGCTGTTAGTGTCTGATCACAGGTCAGTTTTATAACATCACTTTAGCTCCCTGTTTTCCCCTATTTGTTCCAGATGTCTGAGGCTGTTGGAGAAAAAGGCATATTTCCAAGTTTCAGGAACATGTCCATGTTCTGTCAGTCTCTGCAAAGGAAACAAGTTGGTTTCTGTAATAAAACGTGGCCTGCATATGTGTGTGTGTGTGTGTGTGTGTGTGTGTTTATACATGGATTTATGTGTAGCACTTTGAACTGTACACCCGATAGGCTGCATCTCACTAGATCCTGATTTGCCAGAATATTTAACGTAATGTGTACTCAGTCCTGAAGTATGGTGAAGGTCTTCCATTCCATGAAGGTTACTCTACCGTCTGAAGCTGAAGCTGAAAAGGTGCTGAGACACTAACATTTTCCTCCCACGACAAATATGCTTCAATTTTTCTTGGACGTGGTTGCCACGGTGTGCAGAGAGCTCATCCTGACTGACCTGCTGCATTTAAAGCGAATGAATGACTGCATTATGGAGGGGTTTTCCCAAGCACAGAGAAAGACAGTTGTGTGCGGACTTCATGCGGGGGTGTAGTATGGAATTATGGGATGTTCGGTGCTCGTGGCACAGAAAGGAAGATTTTCTTACTGCATTTGTCTAGATGGAAAAGACAGGATGCAAAATCATAGTGAGAAATTTTTTTTTTTTGCCAATGGGTGGAAAGGATAAATGAGGCCATAATAAACGTGAATAGGAGGATATTGTTGATCAGTGCATTATGTTACACGTGTGGTTATTAAATGCAGGTTTACGTAACACTAATGATTTTTTAATGTAAGCACGATGACGTTGTCATTGCTGTTATGGGTCCTGGTCCTTAAACATCAAAGATAAAGCTGGGTAATGAGGTTTCACTTGGTTAAAGGACACTGGTGTGGACGGCCTTAACACTGTTTCTCTGGGGAGTTTATTTTCTGGAGGAAGTGGCTCGGACATGAGCCCGTGTTCGGCTCCTGTTGCGGGAGAACGATGCGTTTTTCGGGAGGGGAGTGTCTGTGCCCCTCCCCGCCAGCAGGCCGTCCTCGGCGCTGCCTGCCTCTCGGGGCTCAGAAGAAGCTCTTAATCTCCCAGGCGCTGGGGCCTCCTATCAGCTAATCTGTGACATGGCTGTGTCTCCACAGGAGGCAGGGGGAGGTGGGGGGTGCGTGCTGAGGTGGGCGTTTAGGACCCCATTTATTTTATTACCGTCACAATGAGCCTGTTGTGGGAGAGTGATCCCCCATTAAAGCATTACTGCACTGCTGAGGAAGAGAGAGGCTAGTGTGTGTGGTGCAGCCCTCCTGAGGACGCTGCCAGCTGCTCTCTGTAAAACAGGACGGCTACAGATGAGCCTGCCTCACGCACATGCACAAGTACGCACAGACACACACAGGCACGCACGTGCACAAGTACATGCAGATATACACGTACAAGTACACGCAGACACATGCATGCACAAGTACGCACAGGCAAATATATGTACAAGAACACACACACACACACACAAGTACACAAACACAGACAGAAGTACACACAGGCATGCACACACAAATACTCACATACAAGTTCACAGACCCAATAACATACACACACAAGCACACACACTCATACACATACACAGACAAAATAACACACGCATACACACCACATATGGACGTACACATCTATAGGCACACAGACATACACAGACACACACTGCTGATGCACTCATTATGGTTTTACACCCATTGTTTGGGCTGTACTTTGAATACACATTCAGTCAGTGTTTCTTAGTCCCTTCTGTGAGCACGTGCAGCTTCGTCACTTCGAAACACACATGGGAACACATCATCAGGGCGCTCCGTCACAGAGCCCGAGTGAATCGCCGTTGAATGGTCCTTTGTGCCGTGCTGTGTTGTTTGGGAAAGTTGGTCATGCTGAGACGGCAGTGGTCGCCTGAGTCGTGACACTGGTGACATGCACAGTGGACACTGCTGTTGTTTATCGTCAGGCTAGTCAGACGCTTGTGGGCGATGATGTTTCCATGGCGCCGCGTTGTTGGGTTCTGGGCAGTCAGAGCTGTGAGTCGCCGTTACTGTCCTCGCTCCCTGGTTCACCCAAACGCACCCCACCGTCCCACAGTTAAATCACTTCTCGTTCACCTCTCAGTTTTTGTGTCTCCTTTTAAAGTTTACAGGCGTTAAGGAAATCCTGTCTCTTTTCTGTCCTGCCTCACTCTCTTGCCTAATACTTTAATCTGGTTGTGCTTAATGATGGTCCCTCCACTGTCTCAACAAAATGCTGTTTTGTTCTCCTTTGGAACGTTTCAAATTCACAGGCTCTCACTCACTCTGTGCTTCCTTCTCACCGACTTCCTTGCCATGAAGTGCCCACAGAAGAATGAAAAGATTGAGGGTTTTGTTGAACTGGTTTTTAACATTAAGTAGCTGGTGTGATGCTACCTGACAAACGATTACTTCAGGAGAAATTCAGTCCAGTTCCTTGCATTATTTTGTGCTTTTTAAAAGTCTGGTAAAAGTGAAGTGTAACATCTTTATCATCCATGACCTTTTTTTCTCCCCTCCGTGTTTATTCTTGTCTTTCTCATTAACCCAGGTTAACGTTTGCGAAGGTAAGCACTTTATCTCAAGGTCCATGAGCGCCGCTGTGTTTTGAACTCTGCCTCGAGCCTTCCACACGCGGTGGGCGAAGGATAATGGCAGGTTTGTGTTGCAGCCGGGTCTGTGGCGCCAACTTTTCTGAGAACCAGGAGGGCAGCTGTAGGCTGGGGGCGGGCGTAGCGGGTGCTGGTGGTGCAAGATCCGAGACTGCCGAGTCCGCCCGATATCCGCAGCTCCGGACATCTCAGTGAGCCTGTTTAAATACAAATAGGCATTCCGAATCTACCAGCTTATGGTAGAGTTTGACATCTTGATTTTCCTGATAGTTAGGCAATTTCTAATTTGATTTGCTTTGTTTTCCTCTTGTTATTACTGCCTTATTTATCTGGTTAATCATAGCAGCTCATCGTTCTGATACATGCAAACACTGTCACATTGTTTGGTTTGTAATTACTTTTGTTACTCATCTTCAGTTGCAAGATGCTTAAGTGAGTTAATAGACTCGTTAGCCGAAGGAGGTTTGTCAATGGCTCTTGATGCTTAAGTTCTTTAACCAGATGTTGCTCGATTACCACTGTGAGGTTTTGTTTCATGAAGGAAACATGCCTCTGTCCTCACATTCTTCCTAGTCTGCACCTTCCATGTCCCACAATGCCACTGCCTGACATCAGAGCTGTGAGTCACTCAGGGCTGACACAGCTGGGGAGTCTAGTGAAAAAAGAAACACTTCTAAACCTTGTTCCTGGCCTACAGGCACTCTTACGTACAGCCGCACCATGTTTGCCAGTGTTTCTGATTTTTTTTTTTTTCCTGCTTTATACTAAGGAAATGATGTAGACAGACACAAACAGTCATTCTCTGGGAGGTTGACAACCAGATTGATTAATAACAGACAGACGGAAACCTAAAATGAAGAAAAAAAGGACGAGAACATTAGTGAAGCAAAAGCTTACAAATAAAAAAAAAAAAAAAAAAAAGCACATGAATGGACCTGGCCTTTGTTCCTGTCCTTTTATTGTCACTCTCTCTGACTGTTTTTCAGTTCATCTCCTTGTTGCCAAGTGACACATTGGAGTGATACTTCTTTTTTTGCCTTCTCCACCTCTTCTCTTTTTTTCATGTGCATGTGTCTGGAGTGTTTGTATATAAACGTTTTTACCGCAGTGCCTGCCTCTGCCTTTCCCACATCCCTTCCCCCCGCCCCCCACACCAACTGTCCCCTTATTTCCTTCCTCATTTTGCTGAGTTCATTGACAACCTTCACAGGCAGTGCTGAAAGGCGCAGCACTCCAGAGAGAGACGCAGCTCTTCTGCGGTGTCCCCGACGCCGCCGCGCTCGCCCAGGGTGCCTGTTCGCGGGCGGTGGCCTGATGTGCCTAGACTAGTGAGTAGACATCAACAGGCTAATCAGGTGTCCGCAGCACCAAGGGCAGAGCGGTACCCTCGCCCTGGCGCTCGTGCCGTCTTGTGCGTGGAGTAACTGCAGTTAAAGTTGAGTCCTCGCAGAGAACTTTTACACAACAGGTGCCCCAACACATAACGTGACTCGGGATCTGCAGCTGAGGCCAATGGCAGAGAGTCTCTTGCAGCTGCAGTCAAAAAAGGCAAAAGCTCAAAAGGTCACCCAATTGCTTGTAGTACAAACAAACAGCCGTGCGCTGTTGCGTGAACTCCTTTGCATCACCGTCCTCTACCTGAAGGACGAGGGATGGTGCAGCAGAAAAGCCGGGAAAGCCGAGGCCAGGAAGGCGTCTGCCACTGGCACTCGATCCATCTCTAAAGCTTTCCATGTTGCATTTAAACCACGCGCTGTCATGCTTCATTACCATGTGTGTTTATGTAAATTCTCTGTCACTAAGACACATATTCCATTAAACTGCCTGTTTCCACCTGACACACCCTCTATGACATATGCACGTGGATGTATGTTCACACCGGTAGATCTCACAATGAGAGCAGCAACCCTTCTCAGACCTCTTGTCCCTGGTCATTTTTGTTTTCAGCGTTCCTCATTAGAGGAGGTGTCCTTTTGCCTTCATTATTTGTCCCTGATGAAGTAACGAGGGAAGCTCTTGGTACTGACACTTTACCAGAGGTTGCTGTCACAGTGTCGTGAACATGACTGGACTTGGCCAACCTCTGTCTCCTGCCAAGGTCGTAGCCCATATTTGGCTGGCAGTAGCTTGTCAATAGAGCAGAAGACCACAGCTCCTGCAGGAGGCCCTAGGTCCCTCCTCCATCTTTCTTTTCTGTCTGCTCCTCATCTCGCTCGCTCATCTTTGTGTGCCGAGGCACCTGGAGCCCACACGTTTGTGTGAATGCCTCCAAGGTTCTGCTTGGTCAAGAAGAAAAACAGGAGATGGCTGAAGATCTGCGGCAACTACATCTGACAGACAGCTGCCACCCCCGCGAGGCCCACGGCCTCTTTCGTCACCCGCGTTACGCGGTGACCTTGCTCTCGCAAACTGGGGCTCGCTGGCCCTCTCCCTATTTGTCTGAGCTGAAGTCAGTCACCCTGCCGTCAGTACGAGCAGGCTCGTCCTCACACCCTTCACCGGAACTTGTTGATGCTGCGGGACACAAGTACTGCTGCGTTGTTTTCCCGATGGTTACGGAGTCTGGCTAAGGGGGCTGGGAATGGCCCATGGCAGCACGCAGATGAAAAGGCAGCTGTTCCTCCTGCCATCGCACTACATCGTGACTCAGAAGCCGTAATAAACAAACTAATGAAGTAGCACAACATCGTCCACTGCAAAGTCATGTACGTATGAAAGGCGATCAACAAATGACACCATACAGGTGGAGCCTGCTAAGAAATTAAGGAACTCAGGTGAATAAAAGTTACACCCAGCTTGTCTTTAAATTAGTGGTTATAATAATCTTGCTGTGATGCGTAATAACATCCGTGCGATGTGTAATAACCTCACTGTGATGAGTAATAACATCACTATGATGCGTAACTTAAACACTGCACCTATCTTTACCCTTTATGTCACAACCCTGTTTAAAGAAGCCCAATTCCCGCTGCCTGCCACAACGCCCTGCAAGCAACAGTGATATATTAGGGACTTTGTTGATAGCTTCAGTGGCCTTTTGCGATTTACTGTAGAGAGCCTTTGAAGTGTTCATGTTCTCTGCTTCTTGATGCATACAGTGTGTTTGTTGACCCATGTGTCTGTTTGCTAAGCTTGTGTGAGCTTTGTTGTAATTTTGTCGAGCAGGAGAGGAATGTGCCTCACTGTTAGCTGCGTTAAAGTAGCGTCAGCGTTCAATCTGCTCGGTGTCGGATAATATATGTGGTGCTTTGCCTTGTGTTACGCCACCAGTATGCAGACGGGCTAACGCTGGTCAGATCTGTCCCTCCAATCTGGTTCAGCCTGTTCTTTCTTGCAGTCATTGTTTTGCTTCACACGTAGTCTGGTGTCAAATGTGCATTCCGTAAACTGGGCACTGGTCACCGCGTCACACTGCAAGGGGCAGAGATCCATTGCACTGCCATCGCTTTCAGGACCCATCCGGGTTAGGGATAAGGACGTTGGCACTTGGATGTAAGGCAGCACTCACCTGCTCCACCTTTGACCTGTGGAGGTCATCCTGTAACTGCAGATATATGTCTGTGTTTTCAGTCTGCCTCTCCCTTCCGTATCAGTTTTGAACACCAGCTCGTCTTCTGGCTAAAAAACCTGCTTGTGGACCTGTCTGCCTACCAAGTTCCCAAGAAAACGGTGAACGTTCACCCACATACCCTTTATTAATATATTTTTAACATAATGAAATTAAATTCAAGTTAATTATATTAATAAAATGTTTTTAAAAGCTGTCATAGACTTGTGATAGTAAAGACTTTCACGAGAACTTTCACTTTATCAGTGTCCTGAATCACAAAGCAAACACAGCTGGACACTGATAATAAGAGAATTGTAACATTCTGGAACATTCTCACCTGTTGTGATATTCTTTAACATTCTCACTTGTTTGTATCAATAAGGGATATTTATTTTCCGATTTGTATTGCAAGTGTATAGAGAGAACTGTTTCTTGTCTCTGATCTAAAGTCAGCACTGGCCACAGTCATATCACATTTTTCTACCAGTAATTGCATTCTGCTTTTCTTTTCTTGGTTTGTAATTTTTTGTCTACCCAAAATTCCACCAGGGAAGAACAGTTAGCATGGTAAAAAAACTGCTCCCTGTGAATTGTGTGAAACTTACAGCCATGACTCACTTGCCTCAACCAGTGAAAATCTGAAAAATTTTTGTGACTCCAACGAGTGTCGCCTGGTGTAGATTCCCCCAGTAAACAAGAAAAGCAGTGTTTGAATTTTTGAGAAATTTTACTGGATTTTCCCTCTGAAGCCAGACGCATGGCACCGTGCATGTGTGCAACTGTCATCGCCCGATGGGTGAGTGGTAAACAACAACAGCTCTGCTGCTTTGTTGCTTCACTGCATGTATCGAGACCTCTCCCACTTCCTCTCCTGATGAGCGAGACCAAGCTCCCCCACCCCCTGAGTGCGGGACGCTCTCTGCTGTTCCTCCCTGCCCTGGGATGACGCGCAGCCTCCGTCCCCATGTACAGGAAGTTAGAGTCTTTTATACAGTCATTCTCATTCATGTCTGTAACAATAATGTAGTGACAGTGAAACATAATAGGGAGGCAGCATCGCCCCGACTGGCATCATTCATTCGTTTTCCTCCGTTTAGACCTTTGTTCTCTCTCTGAATAAACAGTCTCACAGCTATGACATTGTTTGGTTGGTTTATTTATCTGTTAACACTGCAGCTCTTAAGAATGATTTGCCAGTGAATTGATTAAGCGCTACCACTTTATACTTTCTTGCTTTCGGAGAGGGGGTAAAGGATGGAGGGGGGGCGCTGTCTGAGTGTATCCAGGAGGAGTGTGTGAGCTCTTTTGAGTGTCCTTCAGAATTTTTGGGGAGGGTGGGGGATGTGTGATTCTGGGTGTGGTTCTACCTTTGGCTGCCATGTGTCTCCTGGTTACAGCCACCCCACTGAGGAGCGTGTGTCCGTACGTTTGTTCTCCACCGCGCATGTGTGTTTTTCCAGTTGCCGGGAGAATTCCATCACTGTGGTCTGGAAGGGAGGGGGAGCTATCTCATGGGGCAGATTAGTGGAAGTAAACCTTCCCAATATTCCCCAGTGTTTCTGCAAAGATAATTTTTTTTACTTGGGGTAGTGCTGTCAGATGTTTGTAGGTCTGGTCCTCTACTGTTATATTTGCTGTTCTCACTATTGCTGCTCCTTGTGCTGATCTTCATACTGCTTTTCTTGCTGCTTACACTGATCCACTCCATGATGCTCATTCTACTGCTTATTTTGATCTTTCCCTTGATGTTCATCCTGCTGCTGCTGCTCATGATTCTCCCCGTGATGCTCATCCTGCTGCTGTTCCTGATTTTCCCCATGATGCTCATCATGCTCCTGATCCTTCTCATGATGCTCATCCTGCTCTTGCTTCTGCTCCCAACACTCCCTTCAGTGTAGGTCAGAGAGGTCTTCATGAAGTGTACTCAAAGCTTTTAGATGGTTCTTACTGCACTATATGTTTATTACTGCAGTGCATCAATATTACTGCAGACTGTGGTTCTTAAAGAAGTATGTGGTTATTTCTATAATTAATGTATGGCTACAACTGAAGTAAACATTATATAGAAATTTTTGTAATGGGAATATTCTGTGCCATTGGATTAGTTTTGTCCGCTTCACGTAGCCATGTAAAGATGGTTTTGACTGACTTACTGTTTTCACCCTCCGGAAGAAATGTCACTTTTAATTGGATCTAGTGCGGAAGACCCCATGTTGTGCTGCAATACTGAAATAATTAACATTATGCTCACATGTGTGCAGTTTCCTAAAAACAGCACATTTTCACCAGTCGTTATTGTATATATTTCATTATCTTTGTTCATATAGAAGTACTGAAGTTTTATTTCGAGTCTATGAGAGGAATGATAATATTGGCTGGTGTAATGATAATATAATGAAACCAATGGGTGTCTTGGGTTTTTGAACAGACTAGGAGACATGAGCTGTGCTGCTTGGTTGTAATTTCATACTCGGGTTCCTCCCCCTCAATTGGGCTTCAGTTGTGTAAACATGTTGTATCGGTTTATTATTAACGATTATTGCCCCATGATTCAGAATCATGGAACATGTCCAGTGGGTGCGTCAGGTGTCATGGTGACACCTGCCACTGTGGTTCACGTGCATGCGCGGACACATCCGTTCCCGGCCAAATCGAGTTCCGTTAGAGCCGGTAACCGTTCGTGTGCTTAGGGGGGCATTCTGCATACGCGCAGCCACAAGTGCATGCACGCTCTCTACACGGACAGCCTCACACGCCATGTCACACGACTGGGCTCCGGTGCTGCTGTTTGGCGCCATTAGGCGTGGAGCAGGAACAGTAGGGGGTGTGTCTGGCGAACCCCATTGTTCCAGTTGGAGTCCAGGCCAGAGTGAGAGTGAGATTAGGATGTTGAGTGGGGCACCACCCAGGCCCTGGGCACATCCTCTCTCTGAAGCTGTCAAAGCCATCGGTGGTCTTTAACCACGTAGGGTACAGAAGGCCTGCTCTGGCCAACTGTTTGGTGAAGCCAGTATGGTGCGATGTGTCTGAAATGCACAGTAAAATACGACACACCTTAAGCACGTTAATTGCAGTGGTTTATGCGGACAGATTTATGGCAGAGGAGCGAAATAAAGTGTTGCAGAGCTGAGAGGAGGCTCTAAGTGCTGTGCATTAACCTCTCATCCACTTATTGCGGCAATTTACAGCTTTTGTGCTAGTCGACAGCATCACGTCAGGTTTGCGTGAAATACCCTGTTTGGTACCTCTGCCCAGACCCGGCCCAGCCTAGGCCTGAGACCCACATGCATCAGTTCTGGGCTTGCCCAGAGCTCAAGTAAACTGTTAAAAAGGAATTATAACACCTCGGGGGGAGGACTCTGAGAAGGTTGCAGGGGGGTAGGGAGGGGTGCAGCTGGAATGTGACTGTAAATGATTCATTCTGTCAAATATGCATTTCACAAGAACAACTCTTTTTAGGCTAAGTAAACGTACTGGAATGTTGCTCCTTTTCAACTGGCTGCTTTGGGACGCATGAGATTTGTGCGTGTCTGTGTGTGTGTGTCTGTGTGTGTGTGTCTGTGTGTGTGTGTGTGTGTCTGTGTGTGTGTGTCTGTGTGTGTGCGTGCACGCATAAATGTGTGTGTATCATTGTTTCAAAATCCCGGAGAAGCAGGAATAATGGTGAAAGTGTTTCGTGGTTCCTTGTAGTACCTCTTTTCTTGGCCTTATTTCGAGTGCACAGGAGGCGTGCTGTTTGAACATGACTCTGAAAGTGTGTCCTTACACAATTCTATCACTGTTCATATTCATGTGCGTCAGGAAGCAGTAACAATCCTGCCAAACAAATTGCCTTGTCTGTTCTAGTTTACACATGTTGTAAATGTGAGCTATGGCTTCAGAAACAATACAGTAATGATATACTGTAAGTGTGATGTATTATAACTTCCTGCACAGTTCACATTTGAGGATTCTGTATATCATCTTAATCTTGGATCTGGTACTAAGGAGGACCATTGGAAAGACCTTACTGGTTTCACTAAGGTCTCAGCTTCATTTTTACCTGCAATGTGGGTTAGCTGCATCAGCAACCAGGTTGAATTGCAATTTGGCAATAGATAGTCACTGAACTAAAAGAGAACATTATAGAAAGTGAGATGTGGTGTGGTGTGGGGTGGGTTGTGTGAATTAATGTAATATTAAGAAGAGCAGAGTGATAAAACCAGGTTGCAGAATATCACACTTCTAACACCAGTAGCATCTGCAGAAGTGTGCACAGAAAAATGGGACGAGGCCCTTTAGAACCTACTAATTAGTCTTTGTGCATCCACCTGAAATTATTTCATAGACTAAGCAAACATTTTTTTCCCTAGCATTTTACTATAGCAAGGAGTCATGGAATTGTTTGTTTTTCCTCACACCAGAAGATATTTCTGTCTGTGTTTTTTAGCTACCTGTCTGGATTGCATGTATAACTGTTTAGGTGGTGGCTTGCTTAAAACTAAACATTTAAAATGTTATGTTTAGATGTACACTTAATTTTTCCACAGAAATTCTCCTTGACTTTGTGCTTAATTATGTTTGGTTGTGTCCAGGGCTTGATTTGTTTGTCTTATTTGTGCTGTAGTTGCCTGGATCAGTGAAGAGGAAGCTGGCCACGGATGAGGGCCTGAGGGGGGTGAATGGGGTGTCCAGCAGCTCCATGACCTCGGGGAGCAGCAAGCGGCCTTGCCTGGAGGACGTCACTCTGTCCATGGGCCCCGGCCTCCAGCATACCCCCTTCTCCTCGGGATCTGGGGCAGGGGGCCATGGGCCTATGTTAGAGGGAAACGGGCTGAACCATAATGGACTGGGCTCTCCCTACTCCATGCCACCTAAAGCCAGTCCCGGCTCAATGGCAGGAGGGGCCATGCTGCCCTCGTTCAGCTCCAGTGGAGGAGGCAACACGGCCCCAACAGTGGAGCAGGAGCTCCAGGATCTTCTTGATGAACTGACCAAGAACCCTGATCCCTCCATCACGGAGCTGGACATTGAAAAAATCCTGGAAAACAAAGGGGAGGAGCAGGTCAGCAGCACAGGGGGATTCGTGCACCCTGAGGGGGGGGCAGGAACACCAAAGCGCTCCCCACAGACACCCTCTCATTTGGAGAACCACCTGACCCATTCTCCTGGCTTTTCCCAGGCGCCTCCTGTAGGCACCTCCCAGGTGGGCCCCCCTCCTGCTGGTGCCCCGTACTCTCTCCCCCACCCGGCCAAAGCAGTGCCCTCTCCGCTCTCTGCTTCTGCCCTGTCTTCGTCTTCATCTCAGAGCCACGCACAAGGGCAGGCCCGCTCACCCATGCTGTCTGCAGCGCTTTCTGGCCGCTCTGCTCCCTTGTGGCCTGAGATGTCCCGAGCCCAGCAGTTGCAACAGATGGCATCCAACAACAAGCTCATGTCTTCTGGAACTGGCCCGACCCCCTCTCAACCGGCTCCACCCCCAGCAGCACCACAGGCGTCCTCCTGGACTGGCCCGACTCCACCTTACCGGCCTGGTGAGAAGCTTCCCAGCTCCTCCCCACATCAGCAGCCTTTCAGCCCAGCAGGCAGCACTCAGAGCCCCCAAGGCTCACTTATTTCCAGCATGGTCCCTCCCCCTGCTAAAGGACCCTCCCCTCCCTACTGTCCTGAAAAGCTGGCCAGTCCTGCCCTAGCTCAGCCCCCCTTCAGCCCTCAGGGTGTCCAGAGCTCCCAGGCTCCTGTGCTGACTGGTGTGCCACCTTCCTCTAGCGCCCGGCCATCTCCACCCTACCGGCCCGACAAACGCCCAAGTCCCGCCCTGCAGCACCCCCCACCGCCCCACTCCTTCAGTTCCCAGAGTGAGGCAGCTGGCATGGGCAGCCAGCTCTTCAAGGTCATGACCTCCAGCCAGAGCAGCAGCCTGAAGCTACTCATGCAGCAGCAGAGCCAGCCGGGCACACCATCGCAGGCTCAGGCACAGCCATCCTCCCTGGGCAAGGCTGGCACCGCTCAGGACCCCTACTGCTTCACCAACACCAAGCCGCTGCGACACTATGACCCCGTCGTGCCCTCCCAGAATCTGAATCACATGGTGCCAGGCCAGGGCTCCTTGAGCCACTACGCTCCTTCGAGCATGCAGCAGGCACCCGCGCCAGGGGTCGGGTCAGCGCCCTCGCAGCTCCTGCAGCAGCAGGAGATGCAGCAGCGCGTGCAAAGGAGCATGCAGGCTGGTGCGATGGTGCCTGTTAACAGAGTGGTGAGTACCAAGGTGCCTCCTTACACTTTTCTCTCTTCTTGTCAATCTCTGGGAATGGTGGCTACTCAGGATGCCGCACAAAACAGTGATGCACAAACACACACACACACACACACACACACACACACACAAAAACACACTTTACAAATCCTGCCTTCAGTCACACTATCCTTACAAATTAAATTATAAAGGGGCAGCTCATTTAATCTAGACTTGCAGTTTAATTTACACGTTTAGTGTGCTTACTTTGGTTTATTTTAGTGGGATAGCTGCTAATGAACTCAAAAGAAGATGAAGTGCTGTGTTCACATGACAGGTGACCTGACGGGAGTGACCCAGTAGATAAATGTCTCATAATATGTTAATACAGTGGAATTATCATCTTCCAGTGAATTATAAAAATTCAGAGATCACAGCCCTGAGCAATCTGAGTGTGCCCCCTTGTGAACTCTTGGTGTGAATGGCCACAAGGCCTCAAAACAGTAGATTCTCATGCAGCCAAAGTGAAAATGTGTGAGGCATCATTTCTGCTTGTCTAGCTTTTGTAAGCCTAACGCCTCTGCCTGTTTTCAGGTACGTTTCCAGTTTTGAACATGCAGACAACTTTGTGAAAATAGCGTATATCAGACTAACTTCCTCTTTATGCTGTAACGCATTTGTAAATTCTGAGAGTTAGGAGACCTCTTTCTCTTTCTTTCTCTCACTCTGTCTCTCTCTCAGTCCCTCCCACTCTCTCTCTGTCCCAAATTCTCTGGCTGTTTTTAAAATGGAGGAGAAGGGGTCAGTGCTTCAAAAAGAATGGGCAACAAGATCCAGAGGTGTGTGAGAATATGCAGGACCGATGTTTCCTGTTATTTTCGTGACACAAGATGTTTAGTGCAGTCAGAACCTGAGAAGCGGTCCACAACTTCCTGATACAGGAAGAACAGATTTGTAATTCCTTTAGAGTAACTGTGACTGTGTATGACACCAAAGACCCAGTAGAGTAACTGTGGCTGTGTATGACACCAAAGACCCAGTAGAGTAACTGTGGCTGTGTATGACACCAAAGACCCAGGTTGTCACTACTCTGCCTACCTCAGGTCCTTTTAAGGACAGAGCTTCCTTCCGGAGAATTCCTGAGAGAACTTCTCACAAGCGTGTGTATAATTTTGGGGGAGGAGCTTTTCTCTTTCCCCCAACACCTCATCTTCCTCCACCCATGTTTCTATTAGTCCTAACCACCCTGTTTCTGTTATTTGCAACAGAAAAAATAAACGTTTTGGCAGCTCAGAGGCGATTCCCATTTTAATAACCCAGAGAGCAGACAAGAGTGAAATACCTCAGTATGTACTTGTGTGTGTGTGTGTGTGTGTGTGCGCGTGCGCATGTGTGCACGTGCATGTGAGTTGTGCATGTTGTACATTTTTAGGACTGTGAGTTCCCCTCACATTCCCGTCCCGGGGAACGGGTGTGGGTGCATGGAGGAGGCGTCAGCTCCTCAGTAACTCCCGTGTATCTGGCTCTGGCGTGCGCGTATTAGGTTTCAAAGTGTGCGGCGGCATTCTCTCATTCCCTCCCCAGCTCTGCAGCCGACTTTGAGAGGAGCGGCACCGTTTGAAGGCAGGGGGGCGGGGGGGGGCACCTCTCCCTTTCAGCCCAGCTGCAGTCTTTCATCGGACCAATAAAGGGATAATGAATTTGGTGTTGGGGGGTGCCTTCTTGGCAGTTGTGACTGCAGGCAAAAGGGGCCTCAGTTTACCACCTTCCCAACCCCCCATGCCGACACCCCCCAAAAAAATGATCTCCTCCCTCTTTCTGCTGTTTCTCCCTCCATCTCTCTATCTTCCTCCCTGCTTTTGATGTCTATTAATTCCCACTTTAGAAGAGGGCTCCATAGGGGGGTTATGTATTTCAGTGTGATCAAGTAAGAAAGGATTTACTGGCTTTCTAATCACGTTATATTATGATCTTAAAAAGATATTGGTTGCATAATAACTAATGACTTGCAGCAGATGCGTTTAGAGTGTAAATGTTAAAAATGTAAATCTTTTTAAAAGGTGATTACAGTCACAAAGACCACATTGCCCACGGTGGCCGAGACAGGCCTGCGAAGCCCATTAGCCGGCCTGCTTTCAGCCATGCAGCCTCTTTATCTCTGTGGATTATGTGTTTCTCTGACAAAAGGCAACGTTTCCATGGTATGGCGGCCGAGGCTCCTGACATAGCCTAAACAGGAAGTGGCTTCCTGTTTTCCTCCCAAACGGCCTCCACAGAAGAGCCTCAACCTGCGCACATTTTGTGTTTGTGCGCTCCAAAGTGCTACAAGCAGATAATATCTCTCAGGCACTGGGATGGAAGTTTTCAATGGAGCGTGACCCCCCCCCCCCCCCAGCTCTCCCGACCCCCAGTTCCAGTTCCGCCCAGACCATGTTTTACTTTTTCAAGAAGAGTAGGGAAATTGAGGTTAAACGTAAAACCAAGCTTCTGTGTTAAAGCGGCAGTTATTTATTTCTCTCTGGATGAACACAGAGGAGGGGAATACCTCTCACATCTGAGGTAATTGCAGGGCTCCCATGCACTTTGTCATACATATCTATGTGGGGACAGATAAACCTACCCCAAAGTATGAATAATAGACCTAGGTGCCCACTGGGACACCCCTCCATTGCCTTGTCATACTTCCATCCCGCTACTGTTGACTGAACCTCCTTATCACATGAAGGCCCCCCCCCCATTTTCTTGGTTCCCACTTGTGTCAGGTTTCATTCACAGAAAACCCACGTCCTCAAAGAGCATGCATGCAACTTCCCTTCTCCACCGTCTCTGGACCAGGTGACACTGATCACTGCAGATTACGTTTCTGACTGGTTCTAAATGATTGCTAAATGAAGTAATTGACAAGAAAGAGTGTCTCTGAGACCATAAGTTTGTAAATCTATTGTTTGACAGGCTGTTTGTCGGCAGGGGGTGTGCATTGGCTTGCATATTGTTGGTTTCAGTAATTTTTGGTGCATATCTTTATTAGCTAGCAAAGTAGAAACCATGCTGTCTTTCTCCTTCCCTCTTTCTGTCTTTTCTTGCTTTCTCTCTTTCTCTCTCCTGCTTTCTCCCCCTTTGTATCTTTGTCTATCTCCCTCTATTTATCTGTCTCTCATTTTCTCATCCTCTTTCTATCTGTCTTCTCCCTCTTTCTTTCTTGCTCTGTCCCTGCTCTCTCCATCTCCCTCTCCTTCTCTCTCTCTCTTTCTGTTTCATCCCCTCCCCCCTTCTCACAGTGACGGATATGTGTTTCCCCTGAGGCGAGGGGGGGGGGGGAGTGGCAGTGGAGAATCTGATGGCAGTGCAGCTGTGAGGAGGAGCACACACACCGCTCCGCACAATGGGCTCTGTGTTTACAATGAGTGTGTGTAGTTCGAGCGTGTGCTGTGCATGGCTCTCTCTCGCACGAGCAGTGGGTGAGATGACGGCCTCGTGGCTGCGTGCCTGTTAGGGGGACGCTGTTCGACGTGGGACGGGGCTAGTTTTCCCTCATGTTTCTTCAATCAGCATAAGACAGCAGGTGGCCTTGTGAACATCTTCCTGTTCCTGGAGAGCTCCTCTTCAGTTCTCTGCATAGCCCATTGCTGTCGTACCGTCGAGAAAACAAGCTTACATTTCTGCATTTAAGTTTCTCCCCATGCCCACAGAAGAGTTGCTTTGATAAAGGCATTGTGTAAAGTAGACAAATTATTCAAACTAGATGGCAAGATTTATTTGTGCAGTGTTGTAATTATAACAGCATATGAAACATTTGTTAAAGCTTACACAATGTTTTCAGGTTTGTAGCTATCTCCAACACTGGGGAAGTTGCACATATGAAGTTTGTGCCGTTACTTTTAGTGTGATTTGTGTGGCAGGTTTTTTTTTTTTTACTCCTGTCTGGAAAGGTGTAGTTGGACACACACAGAGGTACATAGTTACTTTCTGCTGTCGAACGGAGAGCAAGCATGGACCAGCTGTACACTGGGTCCCATTGCTTCCTGACATACACACACTCTGTGTGTCTGCTGGACCTTTTGTTACCTGGGTGCTGTCCGAGCTCTTGGCTGGAGCTGCTGGAGGGCTGGGTCTCCGAGGTGCAGGTCTCCGAGGTTTTGCTTCATTCCTGGCTCTTGTAGCAACAGAAAGGCAGGGTCTATCACTAATTGGAGTAATCTCATAGGCTTAGATAGTCCAGCATCACTGCTTCTCTTTGGGTCCCACTTTAGCTGTATCACCTCATATGGTCTTAAAGAGGGGACTGAGCAAATTCTGAGCAAACAGGAAATTATAAAAAAAATATCAGTCTGGTCAATCCCACCTCAATGTTCTACTCTAACGCCACCCCCCCAAAAAAGCTTGATTTATAACCAGAATCCAAAGCAGGAAGTGAAAATGTAACCTTGTTTCTAATGTGCCCTCATCTGAACCAGCTCATATGATTTGAAATTTCCTTCTAAGTGGGTCATCTGCTCAGATTAGCTTTCCTGTGTGTGTGTGTGTGTGTGTGTGTGTGTGTGTGTGTGTGTGTGTGTGTGTGTGTGTGTGTGTGTGTGCGCGCGCACTCGCGCATGCATACACGCATACGTGCGTTCATTTGTATTTGGTTATGATTGTCATTTGATGGTATGATGTGCTAATTAAATACATAACAGTAACAAACAGATAAATCATAATAAATTTAATGAATAGTAACAGAGCATTTTAGGAAATTAAAATGTAGTTTCAAAAGCATACAACATAAATCATGAAATACAAGACCTAAAATTGGCACTTAAACTTTTATGAGTTTTATTCAAACAATTATAAGCTGATAGAGGACAAATGAAAATGTTAAGTTGGTTTTTACATTTGAAAGCTTGTACGTGCTTGCGATGTTGAGTGGTGTTCATGTCCTGGATTGTGGAGGCCAGTGCAGTGTTCAGGCAGGCAGCTAACGTTGGGGAAGTGTTTATGTGTAGAAGGTTTCTGTGTGCATCCGGCTGGAGAGAAGTCTGTGTCAGCTCCTTTCTTTAGCTCCCTGGGCTTTTATTTGCAGAGGAAGAGAGGAGGGTGTGTGTGTGTGTGTGTGTGTGTGTGTGTGTGTGTGTGTGTGTGTGTGTGTGTGTGTGTGTGTGTGCAGGACAGGGTTGCAGTCACACTGTTAACACACCTCTCCTAGTGTTTTCATGAAAAGAACGAGACAGACTGCTGCTTTGCTTGGTAGTGGAATCCGTGAGCAGTCATACAGAACCAAACTCTCACACACGTGCGCAACCACACGCATACACACACACACACACACACACACACATGCACGGTAACAGTTTTTTTCCCACCCTGCACTTATGGTTTCCACAGGCATTCCACTGTTGCTCAGTAAATTAATTTATTTAGCTTGTTGCCCTTAAAATGTACCTCTGTTGCTTGTCTTATTCTACTATTTGACTTTCCCTCTGTTTCTGTTCTTCTTTGTTAGTTCTCTCTCTCTCGCTCTCTCTCTTTCTCCCTGCCTCTCACTTTCTCTTTCTCCCTACCACTCTCACTCTCTCTCTGTCTCTCTCTCTCTCTGTCTCACTCTTTCTCTGTCTCTTTCTCCCTGCCTCTCTCTCACTCACTCACTCTCTCTGTCTATGTCACTCTTAATGCCATGCTACTTGATTACAGAAGGCAGACCATATTTAATTCTGTCACTTTGTTGTTCTCTCTTTGCACAGGAGAAAAACTATGGCAGAGCAAGGGATAGGATAAAATGGGGGGGGGAGGCAGGAGGGAGAAGAAAATTAAGAGAATGGGGGTAAGAGATAGGTAGACAGAGAGGATGCAGACAGACAGACAGACATTCAGACAGACAACCATGACAACTCAAACACGACCCAGGGAGCTGGTAGCACACAGGCACAGGGTTAACAGAGGACCTGGGTGTGGGCTTTGGTTGAGACACAACTCTTCTCACCCACACACATGTGCACGCGCTTTTACACACACACACACACACACACACACACACACACACACACACACACAAACACAGACTGGCAGATGTGTGCACACACAGTCCCAAAACGCCATTGTGTGAACTCGTACTTGCCCACTAACTACGTAATGGTGATGCACCTAATTGGGGGGGTGGAGGGGATTGGAGTGGGGGGGGGGGGTAACGGACACGGCTAGATCGGAAG
>JABJVR010049389.1:0-22048 GCA_025773905.1 Chitala chitala | reverse complement strand
GTGTGTGTGTGTGTGTGTGTGTGTGTGTGTGTGTGTGTGCGCACGCGTGCATGTGATTAGAGCCTACACGCCGCAAGGCTATAAGACGCCGACGACGGACAGGCCACGGCCCGTGCGCGCCACAACAGTGACGCCCACCCTCGGGGCATGTCAGGCCAGCTCACAGCAGCTGTCCAGCTCGGTGCCCAAGTCGCTGTACAGCAAGAGCAAGCACAGCTCGTGGCAGCACCGCGAGGACAGCACTGCAGCCACCACGTCGACGGCAAGCAGCACGGACAGCAGCAGCAGCAAGAAGTACGTCAGACACGTGCATGCATCCACTTCTGCATGGCTGAGACACGTCTGTGCGTTTTATGTACACGCAGTGGCTCTGCGTGACAATGTGTGTGGAGCTGTGCTGGGTCTCCCGACAGCAGCACGTTCGGTCTCGAATCGTGACGTGGCTGCGTTTTTGACTCAGGCAGGTGGACGCAAACTCGAAGAATGTGTTTGGGCAGCCGCGATTGCGAGCCTCTTTGAGGGACCTGCGCTCCCCCAGACGCTCCCACAAGAGCACCATCGAGGACGACCTGAAAAAGCTGATCATCATGGACACGCCAGGAGAGGCACCGCACAGGGATGAAGTACGCACATGCCACAGCGGCACACGCACCCAGTTGTCTCACGGTTCCCTTTAACCTGTTTGTTGTTTTCATGCCTGAGCTACTTGCTCTTCTTGTGTGTGAAGAGTTTTTTCACATTAACACAAACCTCAATATTACATCACATCTCAAGAACTACGTATCTGAAACACAACATACTGGGTTACTTGGGTATTTTTCTGGTTACCACTGTGCTTTGAGTTATTTGGGTTTTGTTAAAGTGCGTCTCAAAGAGCCTGAAGCCTGTCTGGCTGGCAGACCCAAATTCTTTCTTTGTCCCTCCCCCAACCCCAGTCCCCCCGACGGGCGCTCCAGCGCACCTTCTCGGACGAGAGCCTTTGCAGTGGCCGACGAGATGCCAGCTTTGCCAACACCCCCTTGTTTGACCCCCCAGCCACATCGAGCGACCTGCTGTTCACGTGCACTTTGCCCACTCGTCGGCATGCTCACAATGCTGGACCCCTGACAACCAATAAGAAGGGTGAGTCCGGCTCTTTCCCATTAGCCAATGCACTTGTAGGCTTTCCTTCTGAAATACCAACTGGAGCCCATCCTTTTTAAAATATCATATGATTTTAAGTCTGTAAAGCTGTTCTGCTCTATGAAGATGCTAGTTTTTTTGCACTTCATTTTGCTAAGGGTGCAATAAAAAAAAAAGCGATTGTGCTTCTGTGCTCCAACTGACAGACTGTATTTGTCATGTATTTTTTTGTGTTCCTCTGGTGGCTTCTACGCTAGTTAAATGTGGTGCTGAAAGCTATCAAACCATCCATTCCCTTGGTAGTGCCACTGTCTGCCTCTGAGCTGTCTCTGACTGAGGTGCGGGACAAGGTGCCCCCTCTCCGCCGTCTGGACCCTGGACTCATGCCCCTCCCTGACACAGCCTGTGGTCTGGAGTGGTCCAGCCTGGTCAACGCTGCCAAAGCTTACGAAGGTCAGAAGTGGGCCAGGAGGCTGTCTTTTGTCATACCCGTGTCTGTACCCATGTTATATAGAGGACCTTTTGGTGCCATTCATCGTAGAGCCTGAACAGAGTCCACTCTCTCAGCTGTTAGCTGACACTCCTGGGACACTGACAGCCCACTTCACTCACTAGCTAGCTGACAAAGCCCCTCTGTGCCTCTCCATCAGTGCTTTTGATTAAGCCTTCTGTGTTTCACCCTAAGATAGGTAGGGAAGCCCTGCTGTGAAAACAAGCACACGGTAACTGAGTTGGACTACATGCAGTGTTTTAAGTGGGCATTACACATTGTGTCCTTTCATTTGCCACTGGGTATAAATGTTCTGTATGGTTTTAATATAGGTACTCTGTATTGTGCCAATAGTGATGGCTATGTTTTTCTCTGCTTTTGTATTGCAGTGCAAAGGGCAGTATCTCTCTTCTCCCTCAGCGAGCCACAGATGGGGGGACCAGAGCTGAGACTTGTCCCCAGCCCAGTCCACTTCCACACTCCCCAGACGCCACGTACAACACCAACATTCACCAGGTACTCTCTCCTGCCGCCAGTGTGACAATACAGCCAACACATGCTTAAGTACAAATTCAAAATTACAAACAAAATATGCACACAAGTACACACAATCTCTCCCATAACCAGATGAAGAGTGTCATGAAAGTTCTCTGCACCCTATCCAGGCTGACTGGGGATTTGTAAGGAATTCAACAGTTTCCTGTAATTTAGTGGCATAGATCGTAAGCGCCACCTTGTGGTTAAATGTGATAAAAGGCCCCGCTTACACAGTTTGCTAGTGTAAATTGTAGGAGCTACACAGCTTGAGCATAGGGTTGCAATATCAAAGTAAAGTTAATACTTATTTTGTTTATAGATTGTTTTCTGCAGATTATCAACAGCAATATCACAATATTTTGTTGCTCCACTTTCACGCCTATGAAAACTTGAATTTTTGTTCATTTTGAGGTTTGCTTTAATTTTGTAAGCCATACCAGAAAAGCACTAGAATGCAAACAAATATCAGTATAAACAAAGCAGACGTACAGAATGTCACTGCTCCCAGTTTACATAATCGGTGTGTGCCTCATTGGAGTCTGTGTTCTGACTTCATAAACCTAGTAATATATCTTTCAGTGATGAAATGTCCAGCGACTTCTCGGACCGCCTCTATCACCTGGAAGTGATGTTGAAGCAGCTCAACAATGACCTGGAGAAGGTCCGTATGTTTGTCGCTTATATACGAATGCAGTAGATGCACAGTCACGGTGGGCAGGTGTTGATGCTTGTGTGGATTGTCCTGTCAGGAGAAACAGGACAAAGTGGCCCTGCTGGCGGAGATGGCCAGCCTACGTGAGAACAACCAACGCCTCCAGGAGGAGTCGCTCTCTGCCAGCGAGCAGCTGCGCAGGTTCAGCGAGATGTTCAGTGCGGCCCACACGGACAGGAAGTGAGCGCAGCTCGGAGGCAGGCCTCAGCACTCCACACACAGACAACGAGGAGAGGGGGATGCGCAACAGTCGCCAACGAGAGCAGGCGTCAGGAGGGGAGTGAGGTGGATAAACGGGGAGGAGTTGGCGGTTACGAGAAAACAGGAAGACAACAGAGATGGCCTTGAGTTTGAGTTCTTATGAAAACCACTACTGGTGGTAATTCTGCTTGATAGTCGTTGTATGCAGGTAGTATGAGGAATGGGACCAATTAGAAGTCAGGTCAGGTTAACCCTCTGTTTGGACACCCTGCCCCAGATAACACTCTTACCACCCAGTCCCTCTTGCCCCTAAAGGGAAGATCGTCAATGGACTAGAGAGGTCCTAGTGGATCTGTTTTTATTTACATATATATAAACATAAACAGATAAGGACACTTAAAAGGCTTTTTGGTTTTGGGACTTCTAAGACAAGTACCCTGGACACATTGTTTTTCATCCAAAGCCCAACTCACAGCACCTCGCTTCTGCCTCACCTGTAATGTGCCCTCTCCACTCACCCAACTGGCAAGAGCCCTGGTTTGGGTGTAAAGACTGCCTAGTATGATGATAGGCGATGATAGTTCTGTGGCGTAGCTAAATTAGCTTGTCCTTGACTGGAACAGGTACTATATATATTATACACAGTGACATAAATGCCACCCCCTGCCCCACAGTTATTTGAGTCTTTGCATTGAAGACTCATGTAGTCTGAATATGTTCTGATTTTTTTTTTTTTCCCTGTACTTCACAACTGTAATTCTCACCGATTACATTTTATTTTTTTTTTTATAATTGAAGTTTTATTTAATATGCTGTTAGCAGTAAGCAGTATCATTTATGAAAGTTAAATAACTACTCTAATTGTACTCTAACCTAACAGGACTTTAGGGGTCTATTGAGAAGCAAAATAGCCAAAAAAAAAAAAAAAAAGGCTTTTTAAAAATTCTTTTCTTTCTCGGACTCCATTTCCCATTGCTTTGCAGAGCATTGCAAGTTATCATGACACTATTTATGGGTTGAATATGGTACTGTAGTTTTTGCTGTACAGTCTCCAGAAACAGGCACAGAGTAGAAGCATAGCCTTCATTATGGCTAATGCGATGTACTATAAAGATGATGCAAATGCATGTCCAAAGTCTTTTTTTAGTCAGGGCCTAATTAAATAAGGAAACAAACTGTATACTATAGGATATGCATAACTAAATTTCATAGCTGCCACCTTTAATTTATGCTCAGTCAGTATTTAAATTAAGAGGGTTTATTAATACAAACTATACAGCTCTACAATACTGTAGAAAGGTTTCTCTCCAAGTTTACTCAGTTTCTTTGCTATTCAATGTAAGAACAGTATTTTAGTTTTTCCCTTTTCTCAGGCTCCTTCTGTATTCTACTAGAACCAACAAGAATTTTTTAAAATCAAATTTACCATCAAAAAGTTGGAAAAATAGAAACCTTGAGAGAGGGCGATGCTTTTTTGCAGACCTATACAAGTACTGTTTTCAGTGTAATACTGCAGTGATGGCAGTCTTACTGACATCATAGCAGTATAAGAACACTAAAGGGCACTAAACACAAGATGTAATTGCACATCATAGTATCTGAGCCCACTTAGGTGAAGATGCATATTATGACATCTGCAGAAATAGCTGTTCTTTAACTACAGCCACCCTTGTCTGGGCTGTTAATTTCTTCTCAGTTCTAGAGCTCTGTCATTGAAAGACTTGAGTACATATTTGAATATGCTGAATAGTCTATATTTATGATCACTTGTATCTATGCACAGTGATTGGTCTTTGGTACCAAGTGTCTTTGGCCTGACAGAAAGAGTCACTCTGTATCCTCATGATGTAAAGCCTTGCTCAGATCAACTTTTGAAGAAAAAAAAAAAAAATTATAACAGCAGACTGTCAGAATTGGGCCTGCTGTGACTAATGTAGGTGTGACACAGTCTCCTGGGATGACTGACTAACGCATGTTCATTTCAGAATCTGTCTTGTGAGGTGAGCTGACACAAATGAGATACAGCCTACACAGGTGATCCAACATGAGGAGTGTCAGGTGGTGAGGTACTCAGGCTTCGAAGTTGACACAAGTGCAATGCAGCCTATAGGCATATTAACCAACTTGATCACGACAAATTTATACCACCAACATTACCACTACAACACAAAGGTGGCTTATTTAATATCTGTAGTTACACTAATCTTAGACAGTGGACTATTTCATTTACATTTCAAACTCATTTTGCTTGTCACTTTGTACCAGTTACAAATGGCATTCGTACGGTACTTACAGAGTCAGGTTTGTGGATGTGTGCGCACACGCCTTGTGGTGGTTACAAAGTAAATATGCTGTAGTTGGTGATAGGAAGTGACATCAGGTACTACAGGCATGGCTTTGTCCAATAGTGTGCAGCATTGTTCAGCATAGTGCACTGTATTTAACCAGCTGTGCTTCAGTTCATGTATTGGCAAAAGGATGGCTCTCTCAAAACAAAAAATACAGGAGAATGTCTCCTTAGGAATACTTGTGTGCTAAATAAACACAAAGACGCTATATTTGTACATGTAGATGGGTAGTTTTTACTCCTATACAGATATATTTTTCTGAACAATGTGTGACGTGAGTATGGGGTGTGACTGAGGGGTAAGGTCTGTCATGTTTAAATTTCTTTGTCAGGTAAAGGGCGACTGAGTGCACTGTCGGGCTAAAGCTTACACTTAAAGCATTTACACCCCACCCTACCCCCACCATATTCCTGAAACTCAGTTGTGCTACCTTCAGCGAGGCCATTTGTGAGCGTGTGCAATACCAAAATGCGAATATGGGAGGAGGGGAGAATATACAGTCTCCTGTTTATAGCTCTGGCCTTCTTAAGACACTCCTTCATAGTACTGTTTTACACAGCTGATTAATCCAAACCCTGAACCAACTGGAATCCTCCCTTCTATCTCAGGAGCCCTGCAAGCTGTCCCCCAAGTTCTTTACTATTTATTTCTATTTATTATTAATGTGTACATGTACGCCTGCACCACAGTGGCCACTGAAGACTGGGTTAAGCAGAGTCACTAGACTGTTTGAATCTCTTTGTCCAGGTGAAACCGTAAACATACCCGCTTAAATCCGAATGGACAGACAGACGATCTTCTCCATCGTCTGGTAATTTCCCGTTACTGCCTATCTCAAAGCACTCTCGTTGGAGTTGTCATGTTTGTACTGTAGCCACTGTCACAGTAAAAGGGCAACTGGAATCTTGTCACGGGTGAATTAAGCAAAGGAACCAACTTTATGTAATACTTGTGAAATACTGAGAAGCTGGATCAGAATGTTGAAACTGGCTGTGATATTTTTTTAAACACTATCTGCACCATTATTGACTTGTGTCTTCGGGTTCTTAATTTAATTTTGATTTAAAGTTTTAATTTGAAAACAAAATAATCAATGGCTGTTATAATTCTAATAATTATAGTATAATGCATTGATGTTACACATGCAAAATTAATGGAAATTTTAAATATGCTCAAATTGTATGTGTAAAATTTGTATTATGTGTAATATTTTGATAATTTATTTTTGAAGCACATTGGCCAATTTTCCAATTTGAAAAGGAAAAATCTAAGAGTAACACCTAGAGGGTACTGTTTTTTTTTTTTATTGTATTTGTTTTTGTAAATGGTTTCAGTTCAGAATTTTGTACAAAGCTGATTTGAATCTTTGGGGTATGGTTTTTCCGTTTGTTTAAATGTTGGGTGCTCTCTGCATGAAGCAGGATTCTTTTTCTCTGGACGAAAACTGAGAGTTGAATTTTTTTTTTTGGGGGTGTTTCAATAAGTGTACATTGAAAAGTGTAAATTGTTTTCATTATTTTATAAGAAAACTATATTAAAAAGAAAACAATATTTAATACGTCTCTTATTTAAATGTGATTATTCAGTTTGTAACAATATTGTTTTTTATATGTGCGCTCTTCCGTCTTATGTTCCACTAGGCATGTATGGGGAACACAAAACAAATAAATGTTTCCTATAACTTGTTTTGCTGACATTGATAATGATTTTACTGCAGTTCAGCCTGTACCTCCTTTTCACACTGAGGAGCAGGATTGTACTTTTGCCACTCAGTACTGTGACATACCACTTACAGGCTCTTGCAGTTCCATAAGTTACACTCACCTCCAAGGCTGGCACTCTTTCTGAACAAAATACTTTATTAAGTAAATTTTTAGCATAAAAGTTAAAAACACCGTGGAGGCAGTGTTCATCCTCTACAAAAAAAAAAGAGTAGCCCTATCGCTCTATAATCAAGAGGGTTTTGTCAAACATGCACATCACATCTACAACAAAGCTATCCCAGCAATGTGAGAGAGAATGTGTCGCTTCACTAGCTTTAAGAACTGCTCAATAATCAGCATCATCTTCGATAAAAATGCTGTTACACAAATACATCAGTGGGTAGATGGAGTATAAGTAGTACTTCAAGTGAGACCCATATAAATTAATTGCCAACATTAAAACATCCAGTTTACTGTTTGCGCTTGCACAAAAAATTTTTTTGTATGTATGGTGCATTCAGTTGCATTCTAGAGTACAGTATGTTACCAATTTTGTAAACGTGGGATTTGACAGAGGTGTATGCGACTGCCTGTAACTGTCCTTAGAGTGCCCCTCAGGCTGCAGTGTATAGGTCCCTTTGAGCCAGTAACATGTGCAGGGGACTGGGAACCCCTTCCTCTGCCTCTACCTCCATCTTGCCTTCCATCTTCACATTGCGGTTCTGCTGACAGCTGAAGTGTCGAGCCTTGGCACTGTGACAGGGTAGGAAGAAGATTAGGGGGGATATTCAGCACAGTGTTTTGCATATGCGTTCGCTAAACGCCGTACACTCGCTGACGTTTTGACATGACATACTGACCAGTACACCCGCCTCTCCTGCTTAGGCATGACATGCCACAGGTTGGCCAGCTCCTTAGTAACCACAGTGGATGGAGTGCCAGGATGGGAGCTGCTTAGACACAGACACTTTGTTGTCACTCTGCAAACTAAAATGGCTCCCCCAGTGAATGAGGATAAACTTAAGGCTGAAGTAGAGGTTGAGCCAATGTTGTGGAGACACACACCGCAGGTAGACTTTCCTGTTGATTTGACAGAACATTATGAAGCCATTGATGCACTTCTTTTTCAGGCTCGAGCGGGACAGAGGTCGCCTGTTTGGGGTTGACCTCTTTTTGTAAGGGTTCTTCCCTTTCCTTTCTGTTATCTCCTGACTGGGGGTCCACGCCGAGTCTTCGTCCTCACTCTGAGAGGATAGCTCTGTCCTCTCCCTCAGGATTTGCACCTGTACACACACAACTGTGGATGGCAGCAGTGCAACTCAAAAAACTGATTTATCAGTGTAATTTCCCTTTGAGGGAAGCTTACTTTTTCCACACTGCTGTGAGAGAAGGTAGTCACAGGTGGAGCTTTGACAGAGCTGTCTATCGGATGAACCCATACATCTTCAAACAGAGCTGCAGCAAAGAAAGCAAGGCAGATATGGATATGGTGATCACCTCCCTTTTTAAAAGTGTGTAGGGCCTTTTTTTTTTTATTTTTATTTTTTTTACCCTGCAGCTCTGTCTGGCCTTCAGACAGCAGGCTGTACGTGAGGCTACAGGTAGGGGAGGTGAGGAGAGAAGGGCTCAAGTTCAGACTGTCCTGTACACCACACACTGGGATGACGGAAAGTGGGGACACGCATCTTAGGGGAGAACCCTGGGTGAAGGGGTAATCCTCGTCTGACAAAGGGGGTGATGTCAGCATGGGGTCTTTGAAGAGAAGTGGCTGGGTCCTGATGCATAACATGTAGGAACAGAGAAACCAAAATGTTGAAATGTGTGGTCACACACACCTCAAAACAGCATTATCACAATCTGTAAGGCAGACATCGTGGAAAACGCACACCAGTGTAACACAAAATTCTAACTACTGTTAATACTTACTCCTTTGAGGCAATGCTCAACCATTTGGTAGAGACATTTTGCATAAAAGAAACTGCATTTTTGGGGTTTGAAAATATATTGATTTTGGCTTCCATGGAAATCAGAAATATAAAAATATTATTTTCTGGGTGATCCCTTTAAAAGGTTAACAATTATTATCCTATTCACTAGTTTAGAACTGACCAGTTGTAATTTTTTATAATTATGAATAAAATGTTAAGGACACATTAGGTTCAAACCTTAAGTTACTGTATTAAACACTGGTGAAATAGAATACTTTGACATATTTCACACATTTTTTAAATTCATTCTGGGAAAATTTAGGAGTGATTAAAATTGCAAAGTAAATGCAGTATATGTGCTGTATATAAGTATAATCAGAACAATGAACAGAGAAAAACTGTCTGGAAAATGCTGCACCCTGATGCTGGTGAATCCAGAACACCACTGCCAGGGCTGTCCATTTCACTGCCTGTCTGGTCGTCACAAGCAGGGCAGTGATCACTGTCCACTGTTGCACAGTTCTCTATAATGGAAACCAGTAGATATGTTTAAGCTATCAGAGAGATCCTGGGCATATCATGTTATGCTACCAGATCTGTCAAAAAAGTATCAAAATTTAATAATTCAGAAAACCCCTTGTTTTTAAAGTTCACTTACATTTTCTTTCAGGATTCTGGCAGACACTCAAGATTTGGTTTACCAACTCACCTCTGTGAGGCATGATCTCTGCCACCAAATGGCTCACACCGAATTCAGAGTCGATAGAGATCATCGGCATGTCATTGTCCTGCACAGGTTCTGTCCAGTCACGCTGCTTGATCCACACTGGTAGGGTGTGTGTTGCTACTTCGGTTTCCCTGACATTGTCACAATGCCCCACTCTGTAGAGTCTTCTCCTTTTGTGCTGAACGTCTGCCAAGTACTCTTGAATTTGTATTTCAATAATTGCCGGTCAGTATAATATAAACATAGTTTAAAACTTTGAAAACTTAATCTGTTTTCATTATAGCATTTAAATGTACAAATACAGTAACAATTCAAATGGAAGTAATAATAATAAAATTGGTAATGAATTTACTTTACAAAACTTGAATTTAAAATTTCACTGAAAAACAAAACAAAATTTAAATGAAAAAATAAACACAAATATATTCTTTTACCTCTACTGAGTGGGGGTCTTTTATAAGGCCTTACACACATGCTCTTGGCTTTACAGAAGTTAGGGGGTGTGCATGGCTCTGGGTTTGTCCCTAAAAATGGGTTCTCATCCACATGATAACTGGCACATCCTGCTGTCAACCAAACACACACACACATAGGGAGTGCGAGGTGCTCTGTGAGCAGAACCACAGCAAAAAACAAAAACCCTAATGTAAAATACATGGCATGTTGCAGGGCCCCTTACAGCTTTGATTCCTTCAGAGCTCCCCCATGCTCCCTTTATAGACCTCCTGAATGTGAGATCTGTAACAGACTAAATCAGCTACTCGCATTGTAGAGACCTGCCCATATAAGTGGACAAGACTACAACACGGCTATATCCCTCACTGCGCTCCCAGGGCAGAGGGTGAGCCTTTCTCACCTCTGTCACAAATCTCTGAGACGTAGTCGGGAGGGAGTCGAGATTGCAAGTCCTGGATGTGGTTCCACAGGAAGTCTAAGTAGCACAGCACATGTGCCAGTGTCTCCTTCTGTTAAGGAGCAGGGCAGGGAGGGAGGCTTGACGCTTGTGCAAACACTGCTGATACCATACATACAAACCAAATCTTGCCATACAGTCACCTCATACACATACACAATGGACACACTGCTGGGTCAAGGTACCAGCATCAAGCAAATGGTTCACTGGTAGGTGAAAAAAAAATCACCAGTACTTTGGTAAGTGTTTTGCCTTTGATGGGAAGCATAGCTGAAATCTCTTTCAGAATGGAACGAAGATCTCTCTGTTCCCTCCTGCAAGAAGAGCACAGGCAGACATCCACTTAAATTAAACAATCATTTTCCAAACTTCTCAACTATCATATTCATAGTGTGAAAAAGTGATTACACTGTGTGGTACCCTGACAGTAGTGACAAACACTACAGTGAGGTACCTTCTCTGTTTGCGAGACGTTCCTGGCGCCATTTTTCCTCTCTGTCGATAGGGGGCAAAAATCTCATCCACTTTAAGAAAGACGACGTTCTGTGTACACGTAAGAAGTTCACGAGTGAAATTATCTTTGGTGTTGGAGGTTTCGTACCACGTCATTTGTTAGTAGATATTAGATATTAATGGCAGCAGTTGTTCCAGATGTACGACGGCTGCGAATTTTTTGTACAAACCAGGAGGAATGAGAAGGCCGGTTTTACCAGTTACAAACTGAATACATTGAACAGATGCTTTTGTGAAAATATACAGATATTTGACAGAAACTGTACATACGTCATATACTGCAGCTGAAACAAATTAGAACTGCCGTTTACAGAATTTATTCATATATTTCCTCCTAGTTGGCCAGAGAACAACATAAATTTAAATACCTCCGTCAGTCTGAGGTCAAACAATACTTAATCAATAACGTAATCAATATGGATGCAACATTGTTTTTTTTTTTTTTGTAACGCTGCTTCTCTGTTTAAGACAAGCATATTTACACTAACCTGGCGTTGAGTATGTTCTATTGCTTCAGGTGAGAAACTTCACTATAGCGTAATAAAAGTTTTTGCTGAGGTGACAAGTGAGCGCGCGCTGGATGCGCTGCGTTAACGTGCTCTTCTGATTAGACAGTGTATTTTCGGAGAGCGATGCCATTGGCTCTTGTCGTTGCTGTGTGGTTGCTTTAATAGCCTGCTTTCCTCTCGGTGAAGTGACAGAGTGACGGGTCTTTACGTGCTTAGTTTTCAACGGCAAATTTAAGCACCCACATAACTTTACATCATACACTTTGAATTTTAATACAGTTCAAGGGACGTCATCTAACAGCCACATGGACAAATCGATCTAACGTGGTTTATAATGCTTGTGCTGATTTATGTACAAATTTTAACTTCTTGAATTATTTTACAGATTTTTTAAAATTACACGTGTTTTTAGTGCTGAGATGCATTATAGATGTGGGACAATGAGGGTTAGTCCCTCATCGTAAATTATCTAAATTATTATTTTCCCGTCTTGCGTTCTTGCATTACTTCCTTGTCCGCAATTATGTGGCGACCGCTGTCAGATACAGTGACAGTGACGTCACCATCGGAGATGAGACAGGCATTCGATTAGCTTCCAGAGCGGGAAATTCGATTCTTTATCTCAGCAGATTTATCCATTCGACCCGGATTCGAAACCCGCCGGCACCCTCAGTCCGTTACAACGTACACTCCCGTAATCCCAAAAATCATTCTGCTTGTATTGTGTGAGATCAGGCTACCGATCTCTCTTAAAATCCAAACCAGATGTTCCCCGTCAGATTAACAACCTGTAATTTTACCCGAAGTAAATCAGGTTATCTGACGCTTTCAGATAAAGCACACAATCAGAGGTCTCCACGATCTTTATTTCATACGCTTATGAGTTTAGTGACAACGTGTTTTTTAAACAGCCGAGTTTTGTCATATTAATCTGCTTACTCTCCTTGTTCTACCTAGACCCAACAACCCGTTGAAAATTGAATGCCTCCTTGTGAAGTTTGTTACATTTACTACATTTATGTTTATTTACATATATGGAGAGAAATGTAATTATTGACATTAAAATTTTATTTATTCCATGCTGAGACTCATTGTTAATTTTACACGTTGATCTGAATATCCATCCATCCATCCATCCATCCATCCATTTCTGCCGTTTATCCGGGGCCGGGTCGCGGGAACAGCAGTCTAAGAAGGGACTTCCCTCTCCCGAGACACCTCCTCCAGCTCTTCCAGGGGGACACTGAAGCGTTCCCAGGCCAGTCGGGAGACGTAGTCCCTCAAACGTCCTGGGTCTTTCCTGGGGTCTCCTCCCCGTGGGACATGTCCGGAACACGTCCCCAGGGAGGCGTCCCGGAGGCATCCGAAACAGATGCCCAAGCCACCTCAACTGGTTCCTCTCGATGTGGAGGAGCAGTGGCTCTACTCCGAGCTCCTCCCTGGTGACCAAGCTCCTCACCCTATCCCTAAGGGTGCGCCTGGCCACCCTGCGATGGAACCTCATTTCAGCTGCTTGTATCCGAGACCTCATTCTTTCGGTCTCAACCCAAAGCTCATGACCATAGGTGAGAGTAGGAACGTAGACTGATCGGTAAATTGAGAGCTTTGCCTTTCAGCTCAGCTTCTTCTTCACCACAACAGACCTGTACATCGATTGCATTGCTGCTGCCGCTGCATCGATCCGTAAGTCAATCACATGCTCCATCCTTCCCTCACTCATGAACAAGACCCCAAGATACTTAAATTTCTCCACTTCAGGCAGTATTTCTCCTCCAACCTACAGATGGCCCTAGGCGCTATGTTGTCAGGGGCTAAATGGGCAAGGCAAACAGGTCCTAGGTAACGGGTCAGACCAACAGTAGTTCATAAACCCCTAATGAATTATAAAATATCTAGCACTGTTACGTCGCCCAGAATGGCATTACCGGGGCCCCACCCTGGAGCCAGGCCCGGGGATGGGGCACGCAGGCGAGCTCATGGTGGCCGGGCCCACGCTCATGGGATCCGGCCGGGCTCAGCCCGACATAGCGATGTGGGCCCACCTTCCTGTAGGCCCAGCACCCGCAGGAAAGAGCATAAGGGGCCGGTGCATTGTGGACTGGGTGGCAGTCCTAGGGGGAGACCTCGGCGACCCAATCCCTGGACGATGAATCTGGTTATCGGGACATGGAATGATCTGAATATTCTATTTGTAAGGTGTACAGTGCATGTAAGTGCAACAGTTTGTCTTCTTTTGGAGAATCTTCTTTCTGGAGCTTACTATAAGAGTTTTTTTCTAAAAAGTGTATTCCAGGAATATCAGCATAGAGCGGCGATTGTAATGTATTCAGGGTAATAAATACGAAGGGACAAAACTGATTTATGCATTTGCAGAGATCTGTATTCTCATAGTTTGAGGCCAAGGGTGTAGGACAGACTTTTATAACGTGTAGGAGAGACTTCTGTAACATGACCTACAGAAATGTGGTGACACAATCTGGTAGATCACAAGGGCTTCTGTTCTATGGGAAAAGAACAGTACGTTGTCCCAGTTCAAGTGACACGTCACAAATCTAGTGGTGCCGGCCAAACATATCAGTCAAGATCCTTCACTGAATTAACATTGGCACTTTGTAAAAAATGGGGTTTTATTCACGGCTACAAATGTATTATATTCTGCATTTAACCCCTGAACTTGGAGAAGCAACTTTTTTTCCTCTCAATGACCTGCACATTCGACTCAATTCACTTGAAGAGCGGCTGTTCCTTTAATTAAGCGGGAAGTGGCTTTTTGCATGTTGCGAGACAGCGGAAGTTGTAGCCGAGTTAGCTAGCTAGCTAGTAATGTAAAATTAAAGATGGGTCTTGCAGGTTTTGTAGGTACCTCGCGGGAGACTGATGTTTAGAATGCCGGCTTTGCTGGTTATTGATGCTGGTGCCCTGATATTAGAACGGGTACGAGTAGGGTATGGCGGCTGAACGCAGCGATGCAACCATAGCGTGGCGATTCTGACAGTGACGATGTCATGAGATCACACCATCAGAAATGTATTCAAATTAGTTTGCGTGAACTGCGTGATCTTCACATGCTACTGCAACTCGTGTACGCGGAAGTAATTGCGTTCAGTCGCGTTTCTAATAAATATACTGAAAGTGTTGGGTTGACATACTGTCCAGGGTGTCCCCTGCCTAGCCGTACCCTAGGCTGGCCGGAATAGGCACCCGAACAGGATAAACGGTTTGTTAATGGATACTTCTGGTGTTTACTCTATATACTTGATTACCTGTGAGACATGCACAAGTTATTCGTGTCCAGAGCCTAGTGGGTGACAGACACACGCAGTTTGTATGTTCGCAAATATATTTTATTGCATTTATCAAATTGAACGGGGCACAGGTGTCGCATCCGCTGCGCTATACGAGGTTTAAAGAGCAGTACAATTTGACTGATCTTACAGCAAAGAGTCCTGAATGTAGATTCGGGAGTGGCTTATTTTCTACGTGGCTGTAACGTTTCGATACAGCGTGTGAAGACCAGCTGACTCCGCGCAGCCCCTACGTCGTATGATAAGCCATGTGTGTGTGTTTTTCCAGTGAGGGACGGACCGGAGAATCAAGTGTGTGCTGTTCAGTAGAAGCCTTACAAGTTACATAAATAATGTAACTGTGTCGACTTGAGTTGTGTGCATTATGAACTGGACGTTATAATGTAACCGCGACAGCGTGTAGATGAAAACCGTGAAGTCGTATGCAATATGCAATCTGGTCGGATGTGACCAGTTTCACGGTGGATGACTTGCTTTCACTGACGTGTACTATGGACACGCAACATTCAGACGCTTGATTGTGTTTTTTCCCTACTCTTTCTGCGAACCGATGTGCCTTTGAAGAACGCTCTAGATCTAGTTTTTAATTGATCGTTTTTACCGTGCACTTAAAATGTCAAAAAGCAGCCGCAGACACAAGACAGTAGCGGCAAGCAATGGCATGGCACTTGCACGCGGTGAGCGGGTCCGAGTGCCTCGGACTCGGGTTCTGCTGTGTTGTCTGTGCGCTGCTCTGGCAGTGGCCATCGTGCTCGGATTATACATGTCCAGTAACGACACAAGCAGCACTCGGATTCACAACGTGGACTTGACTAAAGACAAGGTATGTGTCGCTAAACTATCTTTGTTCCTGTTAACCGCCCCCCCCCCAAATGTATTATAAGCGAGTATAGTAGCATGAATTATGAATGACGTACGTTTTGTTCGAGGGTGAAAAAATCGCTCCAGTCAGTTGCACACGTTTTATGAAACTTAAGTAAATTGTAGACAAACACTGAGTGTTAAACTTGCATTGCACTCGTCTATTTGCTCAACCACCGACGTGATAGTAAGTCGTTAGATTCTGTGGGTATGCCAGCTGTATGCGCATTACCTACAGATGGCGAAGCAAACGGAAGCTAGAGGTAATATTACTTATGTAAATGTACTACTTATTGCACCAATGTTCACGACTAGACGAAACCTCTCTCCAATCCTGTAAACAGTCCTCCAGAATTCCTCCTCTTGTACATGGTCACTCGTTTTTCTTGTGTTCGCCATCCATCAATTCCTGCTTCCTCTCCCTCCCCTGCCCCCTGCCAGGTATCTCACAGGCCCTCCAAGCTTTCTGCAGCCCAGGTGAGGCGCCTCACCTCACAGGTTGATGGGACGCGGCTCTGGGAGACCCACTTGCGTCCCATGCTCATAGAGAGGCTCCCAGACAGCACGGGCAGCCAGGTGGTACGCCAGGTGAGTCCAGCAGCTTCACCTGAGTCTGATCAATCTGCTGTCCATAGGTTTCAGGGGATATGAAGAAATTGATCAAAAGGCTTCAATTTAGATGTATTTGTCCCAGTTTTTTGATTAACAGAGTCTTTTCCATGGTTATGTATATTTTATATTTTTGCTAAGCAGCTTCTCAAAGGCACAAACAGCTGTATCCTACTGGGAAAAGGGTACAAACAGCTGTACCCCTCTGAGAATTCAAGTAGTGTTTAATATTGTTACGTCCGCAATAAATCACAGGCATTTGGTTAAATTTATTTTGACGAGTCAGACTTGCCAAAAATAAACATATAGAAGTGTGTAGTTTGGGAAGAGGCACAGAAGCTGTTATTTCAAGTGCAGCATACAATTTTTTGCTTACCTCATTTAGTTTTAAAATGCTTTTGTACCATGGTCAGGCATACATAACACAGGCATAGTGGTGTGTAGTGACATACAGGCATAACATGTAACTTTGTAAGTACAAAAATACGACTTCTTGCATGTGGCTGATGTCTCTTTGTTGATTTGTTCTTATCCCCCCCCGGTTACACCTCCTTCAGCACATCTCTTCCCAGCTGAGGGCCCTGTCAGCAGGCTGGTTGGTGGAGGTGGACTCTTTCAGCTCGCTCACACCACACGGTCCAGTTACTTTTTCCAATGTGCTGGCAGTCCTGGACCCCGCAGCTCCACGCAGACTGCTCCTGGCCTGCCACTACGACACCAAGGCTATTCCTCCAGCACCAGGGAGGCCACAGAAGCCATTTTTGGGAGTCAGTGACTCAGCCATACCCTGTGCAATGATCCTAGAATTAGTCACTGCTCTGGACAGCCAGCTGAAAGTGCTGTCACAGCAGGTGAATTTAATAATTTAATGTATGTGTCCACTGGTTTGGACTTGAGTGTGTGGAAGCGGGTACCAACGAGCCTCTGCCCGTGTGTGCCATTGTCAGGAGAGCTGGCTGGCATTCAGCTGGGTGAGCGAGTTAAGCTGGAGAAGCTCTGTTTGCTGTGGCTGCTGGGCTAATGCAGGGTGGGAAAAGGGAGAGAGGGGATGCTACATCTGATAGGGAGGCTGGGGGGATGGGCGGAGGAGCAGAAGCAGAGAGGGAGAAGTGGAGAGATGCGCAGGGACTGCAGGAGGAGCGGCAAGGTGCTGAGTGTATGCGTTTTTTTTTTTTTTTTTCTGTCTCCGCAGGAGCCACAGCCAGCAATACTGCTGACGTTTGCTGCTCTGAGACCTCAGCTTCTGATGTGCACAGAGACACACACACTCACATTCACACACTCCAGTGCGGGGTTGAAAAATTACTGTACCACTTTGGTGTAATAGATTCAAAGAAAGAATTAATATAAGTTGGAGAGTGTTAGGCATTTGTGCCAATTCAGAGCACGTCCAGAAATATGAGGGGAAACCATGAAGTTGTTCAAGAATTCAGAATTTATAATGGTGTCCATAGAAGTTCCAGACACTGCTGAGACTGCTTAACATGTGTTTGTTTAACAGTGATACTAATAAATGTCAGCATAGTAAAAATGACAAAATGGTTTCCACACTAAACTAAAATCTTTGGTTAATAAATTGTAATATAGTCTGATTCAGTTTGGAGATGCACATTGATGCCGTGACAGATGTAGCCAGTTTTGTGATGTCTTGCTCTCACTGATCTAGCTGGCTTGTGTTTCCAGCAGCATGTAGCTGTAAAGCTGGCAGCTCAGATGTGTACATTATGGCTGGTTTTGTTTCTCAGACTCATGAATGAGCACATGCTTGTATGTGGTTTAGGTTATTTAATTAGGACTGATATTCCCTCCTCCTCCATCTACAGAAGTCCCCCCTGACCCTGCAGTTGGTTTTCTTTGATGGTGAGGAGGCGTTTGAGGACTGGACAGCCTCAGACTCTCTGTATGGCTCTCGCCACCTGGCAGAACGCATGTCTCGCACCCCTCATCCTCCAGGGTCCACCCACACCACCCTTCTCCAGGCTTTGGTGAGGCTGCGTGTGCGTTACTGTGAAGTCCACACCCCCCCCGCCTCTCGTTCTCTATAACGAGTGTCACCACTCATTCCCTCAGGATCTGTTTGTTCTGTTGGACCTCATTGGTGCCCTCGACCCGCTGTTCGTCAATCACTTCGACAACACGGCCCGCTGGTTCGACCGGCTCATCGCCGCAGGTGATGGTTGTTTATGCATAGACGCGGCCAGCGTTCACACGTGCGTCATCACACTCACTCTGAATCTACAGCTCAAACACATCCTTCTTGGCCAAAAGATTTCAAAATAAAACTAAACCACGTTAAGAAAAAGCAGCAAACAGAAACGTGGCAAGTAGCCAAGAAGGAACCTCTGATTTGTGCCAGTTTTAACTTTTCATTTGTTGAGAGTCTCTGTAGTTATAGCTAGCTGCGTATTTGGATATTTACTTCAGTGTCAGTCTACACCGATGATTTAAATGTAACCTTTAATTTAGAAGACTGTAATAATATATATCCATGCAATCCTGCTCTATAATTATTTTCAGATATTAAAATTGAACAATGAGGGCATCACCCAGCCGCTAAGGTGCCAGTCTCAAGCCCGGATAAATGGGGAGGTTTGTGTCAGGAAGGGCATCAGATTGGACAGGATTAAAAATAAGCATATTAGGGGGACAGCACAGGTAGGACAGTTTGGAGACAAAGTGAGAGAGGCGAGACTTAGATTGTTTGGACACGTGCAGAGGAGGGATACAGAGTATATAGGGAAAAGAATGGTGAGGATGGAGCTGCCAGACAGGAGGGGAAGAGGAAGGTCAAAGAGGAGGTTCATTGATGTAATGAGGGAAAATGAGACGTTGGGATAACAGGAAGTTGCAGAGAACAGGTTGGCACAGAGAAGAATGATCTGCTGTGGCGCCCCCTAAAGGAAGCAGCCAAAAGAAGAAGAAAATTGAACGAGGGCTGTAGTATAAAATCTGTAAATCTTCTGTTAATTTTATTCCTGCATGTCTCTTTGGCTGCACTAACCCTACGCACTTGAGGTTGAATAGCTCGTTTGTGTAAATCCTTTGGGTCCGGTCATGAGATCAGACCGTACCATCTTTGTTTCCATTAGGGGAAGTCTCCAGCAGCTCATACACCTTTCTGTTACTGCACTGCTGATATGCATTTGCTCCGTGCTTGCGGTCTCCCTTTCATTCCAGAGAAGAGACTGCACAAGCTGGGGCTACTGTCCACCCACCCGAGTGAACAGAAGTACTTCAGGAAGGACGTTTACCTGGGCCCTGTGGAGGATGACCACATGCCCTTCCTGCGGAGAGGTGAAGGGTGTGCTTCAGTGCTGTTATAGAAGTGCACTAATAGTGTCGCTGAAAGTTGTCATTTCCTGTAGTTAGAAGCTGCCTTGTGTGGATTGCTGTACTGTTCCAGCTTTGCCCTACCCCTTCCCCCTCATCATTTGTAGGGGTTCCATAGTTGGAAGCTGCCAGGTGTGGAATGCTGTAGTGTTTCAACTTTGTGCCCTCCCCCCATGTGTAGGTGTTCCAGTGCTCCACCTCATTGCCACACCTTTCCCTTCCTTCTGGCACACACTGGAGGATAAGGAGGAGAATATGCACCCTCCCACTGTGGAGAACCTTGTGAAAATCTTGGTGGTGTTCTTGGCCGAGTACCTGGGGCTCTGAGGGACCAGCCCTACTTCCATCCTAATGTGTGCAGACAGCTCCTCCACCCATCCCTTGTGTGCTACGCCAGTCACACACAACGAGGGTCTTGACCTCATCTGGCTGACATCTGTGACCTCTGGACACGCTCTTAGACTTTGCAAGCCATTGGGGAGGGTCTTGTAGGATGCAAGAAAGACATTTGAGCTGGAGGAGGAAATTTGGTCCTTGAGGCCACACCCCCCTCATCATCAGACAGTTGGTATATACAGTGGATGCTCTTGTGAAACACTCAAGCCCTGCTGCTGTTTTATTACTGGAGAAAGCCTTTCTGTAAAGATAGAACTCTAGGAGGGGTGGGGATTGTCACTGAAAAGCTTTTCTTTTCCAGAGGGGAGAAGATGCAGGTTTTTACAGTTACCAGATATGGAAAGTCTGCTGTCAATGTGCGCTGCACCTTTTCTGCTAATTTTTTCAGGTTAAAAGAAAAAAATTGCAATTTAATGTAAAAAAGAGGCTATGCCACTTTCTGGACTGTTTGTATGTCCAGAAAGACTAAGTTGCATAATTGATTATAGAAGTTGATTGTGCTAGGTGAGAATGGTTTAGTTTTTCATAAAATGAAAGATTTTACAGTTTTGTACAAGTGCAATCACAGTTGTGACCAGGCAGGCATAATAGACTAGTCACATGCAGGAACCACTATGTGCTACATTTTATGGTTGAAATAAGAATCGGAATACTTAATATTTAAAAACCTAAAGGATGGGTTTGTCAACCTGTAGTGACTGTTAAACGAACATGGATTTTCCTTCCTTAGTATATATATAAAAAAAAAAAAAACCCCGCACACCAGTGTCATTACAAAACAGTGCAAAGTTTAATTTTAGCATGTTTGCTTTTGTCCCTGGAGCAAGAACAGGTGCAGGTTTCATGCTGGCACAGAGATTAGTCTCAGAGGGACTGATTTATCATTAACCATATTCCCACCAGATCCCACTGGTGTCTGCATCGCACCACGAGCCAGCAGTTTGGCTGGATGTTAACGGTTGAGGCTTTGCTCCTGCTGAGCAGCTCTTATGCAACCTCTGTTCCAACTGTTATTTTTCCCAAATAAATCCAAGCTGAAAATGAATGTCTTTGAATTTGGGTAGTGTTAAACTTTTTGGTGGACTATAAAGGGGGGGGGGGGCGGCACAGTAAAACTGCCCAGTGCATGGCTGGGCGTATAAACTAAGTGCTCAACTGGTAATATGATGTTGTGGCAGGATTCCCTTTTGAAGTTCAATTATTTTAAAAGGCACTATTTTCCACAGTTTATATTAAGTAGCAAGTTCAGGCAAAGAAAATGTCAAAGCAGTTGATGGTCGCAGCAGCACCCTGCGATGGCAGGAGTTGGCTGGGAGTCAGAAGTGCCCCCTACCCAGGTCTGTCACAGGGGGCTGATGGGAGGGTGGGTGTGGGCAGCTGTACAGAGGCACGGGGCTCGCTACAGAGGGCAGGTCTTCATCAGAGCTCATGTATCCTGTCCCATGTGTCCGGTCGGCGCACAGGAACAAGGACCCTCTGGCCCCTCCCTCTTCCCTGGGGAAGAAATTTAAATTGACTTTGTCAAAGCTGTATTTCTTCCCTTTTAGTCAACAGTTTTCAAAATCATCTTTAAAGCACTGAAATGCTGTGAAATATTAAATTTCTCCCACCCAAAATATGATACGATCTGAACTGGTTTGTTGCAGTTGGGTAATGCCGGTATCCTTTTACAAGCTTTGGAGGCTAGATTTTCACATCTAGGACAAAATTAAACTATGGTTGATTAAACACTGGTGGCACGGTGGCGTGATGGTTAGCACTGTCGCTGCGCACCTCCAGGCCTGAGGTTCAATTCCCACTTTGGGTCTGTGTGCGTGGAGTTTGCATGTTCTCCCTGTGCTTGG
>JABJVR010049388.1:0-22051 GCA_025773905.1 Chitala chitala | reverse complement strand
GACAGCAAGCGAGCACGCCTCCTGCGACGGTTCTCCAACATGAATTCTGTGACAGTTTGTGCTCATGTTCAGTTTGACTATATAAAAGAGTCTAAATGCCTTACAAATATATTTCATATGGCTGTACAGCTACATTACTGTCTTTGGCTGCACACAGTGAGTCTGTATCCTCTCTCCAACTACAAAGGGGAGTGGCATTCCATTAGTGCGTTTGGCTGATAAAGCCGACACCATCGAGGAGCTAAATGACCTTGTAAACCATTTACAGCAATACGTGTAGTATGCACAGCTTCAGAGATAGTGGAAAGTCGCACAGGCAAATAGGCATGTCTTAACGGAAAAAATAAAGAGCAGGAAAACAGATGTGATGAAAGACAGGGGAAGAGGAAATTATCTTTTACCTGGAAATGCTATGACAAGAAAACGCACAAAGGACTTGGACATGGAGGTCCAGGGCTAAGGTGAAGACAGCACCAAACCTCCTGACACAAGCACTCCATGTATCACCACTTCAGGATTTGAGTTGGACTGTGACAGTACAGCAGTACAGCAACAGGGGCACAGAAACTGCAAGGACCACGTGGGATGAAACTGCAAGGAGCAGCAGACTTACCTGGCAGGTGGAAGTGCCTAGGAGCCTGGTATGTGGTAGGAGTACTGGCCCTGCTGTCGAGATGCCGGTAATAAGGAGAGCTCCTGCCACTCTCACTGCCTGCAGTCACCACCCCCAAGGCCGGCGGCAGAACAAGAGCGCAAGCAAATGCCATGAACATATCTGCTCACAGAAAAATAAATCCTTTCTCTTTGTTATATATAACCAAGGAAGTCGCATTCAAAAGTAAACAATACATATGAAATGTGGGGAAACTGAACAACTTTACAGAAATTACAGGCTTTTGCATTCTTTAATGAAGCACAATAGGTCATCTTTTAATTCTGAAATTTCCACAAAATATAACCAATCGAGCTTTACAAGGAGCCTGGAGCCTATCCAGGAAACTTTGTGCATGGGAAAGGCTAGATCCTATTAGGAGTGCCAGTTGACCACAGAACACAGGTACAAAGTAGAAGCCATGAATAGGCATCAGTCTAGCCCAAGTGTAAACTTGTGGACTGTGGGAGCAAACCACAGAGCATAAAGCAAACCCATACAGACTCAGAGAAAATACCCAAACTCCACTGTGACTGAACACAAACTCCATACCAGTTAACACAAGTCTGGTAGCTACATTTGGTTGTGTAATGTGGCTTTCTGAAGTGTCAATACACATCCACAGAAGCACAGAGAAGCAAGTGGGAGGAGATTGTAGCCTTCATTATTATGCAGTGGCGCTAATAGAACAGGTGCGTTTTTGTGCTCTATCAAGCTACAGGCAAACCACAAACCACTTGTGACCTCATTGCACAACTTCAGTATTTTGAAAAATTACCCAAAATGCATGACCTGCACCTGTAGCTGCATGTGGCATGTGAAGGCCAGGCTGTTGAGTATCCTGTAGTATGGGTAACATTACTGTGTAGTACATTGGCTGAAACATTAATTTATTTGAGAACACAAAGCCCCTTAGCAGGGTCTTGTTAAATATTTTCAGGGACATCAGCCAATACGGATGGCTGTGCTGTCTAACAAGCACATTCAGGAGTTACCAAAATGGACGTGGACTTGGACTCACCCAAGCTGTAGTAGTTCTGGGGGGAGTGGGGCATAACTGGGGACATTCCCTGGTGGATGTACAATGGTGAGTCGATATACCCAGGACTGGAGGACCGGCGGTACCTCAGGTCCATGCCATTGAATATTTCCTACCAAAACAGAGGGAGGGAATGCTCATTGCTGCATGGTCTCCTTAACGGCACTCATAGTAGATTCTCTGAGTCTAATATGTACAGCCACTAAGGTGCATCTGGTTAAATAACAGACTACCGTGTGTACATACACAACAAATCTAACAGCCGCATTACTTTCCTTTTACAGGCAAATGATGAAAGAAGGGGACACTATGACCATGTAGTGAATGCACACAGGTCTCTCTTCTCAGTGGCAATGAAGCAGGTGAGTAACAGACACACTCTCGGCACTAAACTGGAAGGCTGCAGTGAAGCCACGCCCACCACAGAGCGATGGACTATTCCCAGAGCTCATTTTATGGCTCTAAACACCGTGCCAGTCTTATTGTCTGTGGTGGACAGAGGAAATGCTTCACACTTTTGAAGTTGATTTGAGAAAGGCTTAAGGGTCACCCTTTACTGATTTGGGCTGCTCCCTGTTTGGTTTTAATCCAGGTTCTAGTCATGGTGTAATTACCTGAGAGTAAGAGAGGGTCCCTCCTGACTGGTGGAGGGGAAAGAACAGAAAGTGTAAGAACAGTGGCGTGGGTCTGAAATCACAAAGGCAATCGGTTTTGTTAATGACCACGGCAATCCATCAAACTCAATGTGATTCACACCAGGACGCTGACACACAAGGAATTTTAAAAAGCCAGGAGGGCACACAGCATATACTATTCACAAAAGGGTTTAGAACCAACACACAACACGGTATTGTGGACCCCTGAGTGCATTAGCAAATCCAGCTATTCTACTCAGTGTTAGTTATATTATTTTTCACACAAAATTCTGAAATATACTGTATTCAGAAAATTAAGACATCTTATGTGTCATTGATAAATTTCACTGATAAAATTATACATTATTTTGTAATTACCAACTGAGCGGAATGCCTTGTTAGAGTTGCTGACACCCAGTATACCCCTTCAAAGGAGGTCTTCGCTCAAGGTCTTCGCAAGCCTAAAGAGACCTACTCCTATATCTGGAACACAGCTGGACTTCATATTGCCATTTACACTGATAGCCTCCATTATTAACTTTGTATTCTGTAATGTTATAATATGCCAAGGAGGGGCTGGGTACCTAGTCAGCCTTGGGTCTCCAAAGATTTAATTTCTCCACACCGTGGAATTTTTGGTTCCACTCCTCCATTGTCACCTGGCTGTAACAACTTAAACTGCAATCAACCACTTACTGCTTAACTCTATGTAACAAGTAATTTATTCTTGTAAAGTGCTTTGAGGCAACTTATTGCAAAATGCACTATATAAAAATAAATTTAATTAAACTGAATAATTACTGTATACTCACTTTAGCAGATCTTTAATACAGTAGGTGATGAAAGATTATACAGTTATGAAAAGGGCACAAAACATGCAAAACTCTCATGAAACATGCAAAATTCTCGACATGCAAAACACATAAAATACCTATGACGCTTTTGGACTTCGCAATGCCATGTATCCAGGTACACCATTCAGATTATATATTCATTTATACAACACGCTTTGATGTCATTGACATTCATACTTGTGTGGTTACTGTAATATGTAGATGTGGATTGGTGTAGGATACAGGACACATACAACGTCCTAAAGCACTGAAACGCCAGAGTGAGGCTGACACAGGGATGGGGGTTCACCTGGCGCTGTGCACAGAACACTGAGCGCGTGAGCTGCACCTAAGCCTCATTACCTCTCCATAGCTGTAGCGCTCCAGCCTGTCGTCAGACGCGTATCTGTGATAAGGCTCGTAGGAAGTGAGACTGGGCCTTCGCTCGTTGTATATCGCTTTAGATTTGGGCTGAGGTGAGTAATCTTTGTACTTAAAGATCTCGTTCTGCAGTTTGGCCTGAGAAGGGAACACACAAGGGCAAACAGTGGCGTAGGACTTGGTAAGGCACAAGAAGGGAGAATGGGACTGCCTGATCAGTTTGGATAAAATGGAGAGCATACATTAACAGACTAATTTCACTGTTCTGACAGAGGGACGAAATTACATGATCAACTCAGACATAGAACAACAAATTATACTATAAATCATATTAAATGTGCATTGCTTGCCCCCTTACTTGTGCCACTGATACCAGAAGTCCATGTAAGGTGTAATTATTTTGGAGGCAATTAAATTAAAACAAGAAATGCCAATATGTGCCAGAGGCAATTTTACCTGCTTGTAGTAAACAGACTCAAAATCTACAGATGTAAAACTCAGAGTGGTAAATGATTTTATGATTTTTTTTTTTAGATCCAGTGGAGGTATAGGATACATAGGCTGCTTGCTTAGCAACAATGACAGACACGGCTTCTCTGAACAAGTACAGCTCACGGTACAGTACAGACCAGAGGGTAGCAGCGTGTGCTGAGCAGAAAGACTGAGTATTCTCTATTCACAAATAGGAAGTCTGTAAGGGATCTGCTGGATTCAAAGTGCTGGCGTTACTCACACATATGATCCGGTTTGGGGAGCTGACACTGGAGCCAGGAGGCGAGACGGACACGTCTGAAGTGCGTCTATGCTGTACGGAGAGAGCGGAGTGAGCACAGACGGTGTGGTTCCCCAGTGGCTGGACAAGAACACAAGTCAGAGCAGGCCGCAGTGTGAGGAGCCAGCGGCCTCCTTACTCCTCTGGTAGGCCAGCCGTGCTTTCACAGCGTTACTGAGTCCATTACCGCTACAATTCACTGTTATTTATAGGGAGTGAGGAATGTCAGGAGGGTAATAGAAGTGGACCAAGCTGGCGGCTCTGACCTTGAGTTTTTTCTCTGCACGGTCAGCCTGTTTGCACAGTGGGTGCCACACCGCTGCACCTGCAGCAGAGGGAACAGAAGGTGGGGGGGAAGCTCCTCTTAGTCACGCTTCCACCTGGAGGAACCTTTGGTGTTTTGCCTGAAGCAAGCCTTCGGTTTGCTCAACTCCCCTTCTACCACGAGGATCATGGGCGAGTGCGTACTATGGCCAAAGGGGGCTGATACAAAGATGAGAAGATTAACAGTGATTACGGGTGTAAACCACCTCTCCTGAAACTGGGGCTGCTGATTCATGAAGATAATAATGGGTCTAACACTTCTGATACGTTACTAGCAGAAAAGCACAACTGACAGAAATGTTTAACTTTATTGTTGTATGGTTGGTTGTTAATTTTATATTAGCAGCAATATTACTTGAAGTTTACAGCAGTAAAAATACAATTCTGTTTAGCAAATTTATTTTTACAAATCAATTTATAAATAATGATTAAAAACAAATGTTCATATCCAAGCTGGATATGAAATAAATTTGATTCTAGAGTGAATTATACATTTGGCTGATAGAATTGTAAGTGCAATTCACTGTAAAGACATATATGATGAGGTAGTCTCTATGTACACATAACGAGCATTATTGAACACAGATTAGAATTAAGATTAGGAAAAAACACAAATAGTAATTTACAGCTGTGAAGCTGGTGTAAACAACTTCCATCCATATGTGACCAGCAGTGCTGACTTTTAACATATGCTGTGAAACATCTAGTGTTAAGTAGTGATGCCTGCCATGTTTCCATTAGGAGTAATGGGCAAATGGGCAGTTCTGCTCTTTGCTTCCCTGGGTGCTCGATCTTGCGGACACTTGCACTGACACCACACAAAGTGATGAGTTCAACTAGCCTGACAGTTCCAAGGAAACGCCAAGTAGCAGACATGGAGTTATGACCACATGTCAGAGTGACTATTAACATCGAGAGTTTAGTGATTGACATCAAATTTTCGCCAATATACAAGAACAAAGCACGTGTGATAAAAAAGAAGCAGAATTACAGTTTCTGTGCATTCTTAAGAGACCTAAACATTTGCTAATGCTGTAATATACCGTGTTTTGAATTTTTTTCCACAGTGATAAAATAAACTACAGTTCCATCCATCAATTTTGTATGTTCTTCCTATTAACACTTAAGTGCTTTAAGACAACTATATTTGAAAAGGCATAATGTATTGTAAGAGTAGAAGATACATATTTGCAAATCCAGACTGTATGATGCTTTATGCTTTGAGTTGTTTGAGTCTGGCTCCAAACCCCCCATTACCATGAATGGGAAAAAACCAAATGATTAAATGAAGTATATAAATGAAACTGAAGTGTATTATATTAATATACAGTCTACCAAAGTAACAGGGATTAATGTTTCTTGCTCTTTCTTTGTGCTGTCATGGTTTTTTACACTGTGCCTGCTTGGAGAAAATGCTGTTGAAGGCATTCCCTGCAAAAAAGGTTTTAAGATCCTTCATTAAGAAATCTGGAATCCATTCAATTCAATTACAATACTGTGATCCCAGCCATTATTTTCATTTTATCACATGGCTGTGTCTTCATGTTATACTTGGCCACATAAATCTTGAGTCTAGCAAGAGGCTGGAGGAATAAATGCACACACCCTAATTCAACTCCATGTCTTAGCAAGGATCTGCACTGAAGCCAGTTCACATCAGACCTTTCACTAAATCATCTTAGACTGGACCTTCTGATGAACTCCTTGATGATGATGAAATTGACTAAATTTTGAGGTTTCCTAGAAGAAGGAGTTAAAGAAGGAGTTAAGACCCTTCAACCACTCTGTGACTTATACATGCACTATGTACCTATAATGTACCTATATATTACAGGTATTATCTTACTTACAGAATAGGTCATACAAGTCACATACAACTCTTACTTTGATGACTCAGCATGCAAAACTGTTTTAGATTGCTATATATTTAAGCACGACTTATCTATAAGAATGTCTCAGCAGACAGGCACATATAATCATGAGTTTACCAGTACATGTATGCCTTTTATTTCCAAGTGAGAGGAATACATTTATTTACACAATGCTCTCTTATGTGTACGCAGCCTCTGTTGTGGAAGTGGTGATCATACTGTTTATTTAATTTTGCTTGGTTGCTACATCCTTTTCCCTGTCTTTTTTAATATCCATAATGATGGGGTTCAACACATCTGAGATGGTTTATGACAGAAGCTCCTTGTAGTTTTAGAGCAGTGATGGTTTTTCACTTCGGCTGTTTAATGACTTCACTATGAGTTGTTTCCTCCACTTTACACGGTGCTAAAAATGAGATCATCTGCCTTTAATACTGCGCCCTGAGATGATGTTCGCTACTTCCACTTCATCGGAGCGGGATTTTAAGAACCCGAACGCAGAAGTTAACATCCTTAGGGCATTTCTTTCTACGACATCATTATTCACTAATAAAGGATTGAAGCTTTTCATATTCCAGAATTATCTAAAAGCAAAGAAAAAAAAGTGAGCTCTGTAAAGCTTTTGTTTACATCTTTACACAGATTTTAGAAATGTATTTATTGTTTTTTTAAATAATTATAGCCACAATAAAAAATATTTAATGTTAACAGTTTATAATCAGAATACAGTTTTGTTTCTTTGTTTTCTGGTGACGTATGTTGCAAATAGAGAAGTATTACATCAATACAGTGGCCAAGTGGCTTAATGGGTAGAACATCAGGCTGGGATGCAGAAGTCTCCTGGTTTGAAGTCCAGCCCAGCTACCTGTTGTGTTTTTGAGCAAGACACCCAGTGCTAGCTCATTGTAATAGATATGAAATGTTGTAAGTCGCTTTGGATAAAAGCGTCTGCTAAATGACACATTTATTTATTTAATACTCACAATAATACAAAAAATGACAAAACGTACACATACAGGGCTCCCCCTGAACAGAAGCAAACCAGTCCAATGTTAACAACAGTGCTGACAACAGCACGGTGCTACCCTCACCTGTGAGGTACATCTCCTCTCCCTCTGTGAACATCGTGTGACATCGGGCACACCGGGCACAGGCAGGGTGGTAGTGCTTTCCTCCGGCCTGAGGGTGGGTGGAGACAGAGACGAGATCACCGGAAGGCATCACCGTGTAAAAAGAGGAAGAGATGAGGCACAAGACAAAACATGGCATAGCAGAGAAATGGCTGGACACTGAACAGGAAGGAGAGCGGGAGGTCTGCCACACTGTGTCTGAACTGCTAAACACAATGACTCACACCTGTTGTGCACAAGCTTTTAATATATCTCTATTGTGAAATGGGGTTGATAAAATAAGAAAACAGAAGAAAGCAGAAAAGCGTGGCATAAGGATGTGAGCATGTGTGTGTAATAGTGGAAAAGTTAATCTTCCTACTCATGCTAAATAAAGCTGGAGGGGGAGGGGGTGTCAAACTGGAGTCCATCCCAGTTGGCAGAGGATACAACTGGGATGGTACAACCCAAACAGGGCACCAGCCTATCACAGGGCCCACATTCACAATCTAAGGGTAATTAAAGCTCCCACTCCACCTGAGCGGTATGTCTTCTGACTGTCAGGTGAAAAGAGAGCACCTGGAGTGGAACATGGAAATTCCACTTCCACTGGGGAAAAGCTGGATTTGAATGCATGACCCAATCCTGGAGGCCTGAGGCAACAGCGCTAGGTAGCATACAGAAAGAAAGCCAGAAGAAAACAAAAGAGAGGAACCAGAAACTCCTTAGATAAGATAAGACGTGTGGCTTCTTTCTCCTCTACCAACTACTGAGTCTGGCAGAGATGTTCTGGGGAGATGTTCTGGGAATGACTTCTGATGCCAGTGGAGCTCATCTGTGTGCCCTTCTGCAGCTGCCTTTTTATGACCTCCTGTAATCTAACACCTCCTGTTAGCCTCAGCATGGCAGCATCATCAGCTCTATTGTGCGTGTTACAAGCTCAGAGGAAGGAGGCACTTGTGTGCAAGAGACAGGAAGCATCCTGAGCTCGACTCCTTGGGGAGAGCGTGTGACTCAACAAAGATGCTGCGATTCAATATCTGGCCCAGACCCAGGCCTCTGAGCTGACACCAGGCTTCTCCTCACTTCGGCGCTGTCATTTCTGGCCACACAAAGGCCCTGATATACATCCTCTTCGTCTCTTTCCTCTTCAGTTCCCAAAATGCACAATTTTCAAACTGACACTTTTTTTCACCCTAGGCCTATTTTCAGTGTCGTTCAGTTCTGTCTTGGCACTTAGTTTGAGTGTTTTCAGATGCTGGTGCGTCCTGTAATCTGACTGCACTGTGTCAGGCAGGCACACGCATACACACAAACTCACAGACACACAAACACACACATGCATTCTTGCTTCCTCTAGACTACTGGTTGTACAATTTGTACAAAAAAGTTGTACAATACTAACAATTCCCAAATATCTCATCAGTTCACTTTCCTCTAAAGCTCTTAAAAGTTAGCTAAGGAATGCATTGGACATCAAGCTTGCCCACAAACAATGTAAAGGTATATAGCTGTATAATTAACAAATGTGTCTTCTGATCACAAAGAACATACTTATTAAGCACAAGTCTTTATAATCTAGGTGAAAGAAAAGATACAGCACAATCTAGTTCTGCTCTCCTAACCCTAAGTTATGTCTTGTGTCTGTGGGCATTAGACTGAATACAAAACAACTACAGACTAGCAGTATAGTTTTGACTAAGGACTTAACAGATGATAGAGATCTAAGTGGGCTCTGTTTTGACAGTCCAGAAGAATCACCATGGCAACAACAGTAATATACAAATCAAGAGGTTCCTTCAAGTCAGAACACAAAAAAATTAGTTGTTGTAGATTGCTGGTGATGTAACATCCAGAAATCAAACTATGAACATGCACAATATCATTTGATAGATCTGTTTACTTCCTATTAAAAGTGTTTTCCTTTTTTATGTAGTATTGGAAAGACAGTACAGTATTGTTTAATGGCTGAGCGTGTCTTCTATTACAGCAGTGAGTGAAGTGTGAAGAGCACCTCCAGAACTCTTCCACTGATGTATCTGCTACAGGTGCAGCACTTGATCCCAAACTGGGCATGGTAATCTGACTCACAGTATGGAACACCATCCCTAGAGCAAAAAAGGAAAAAAAATTTAATTAGTCAGTCTCCAGGGGTTTCTACTCTTGGAAGACCAAGAATGAAACGGTGAAAGGCGATGTCAGTGAAAGGCACATACTTGCTGATGTACTCTCCTGTCAGAACAAGGCCGCAGGTGTGACACTTGAAGCAACTGACATGCCACTGCTTCTCCAGGGCCAGCAGGGACTGGCCGTGCCGGATCTCCTCCCCGCAGCCCGCACAGACTGCACAGAGGGAGAGCCGCGTCACCTCGGGCAAGGAGCAAGGTCGGAGTGGCCCGCTGAATTTACTGCGCTGCCTGATTCATGGCGGTGGCAGCTTTACACACAGGGACAGGTCAGGTGTCCGCTTTCTTTCATTTGCCTGGTTTGTGCTGCACAGCGTCTCTCCAAAGCACTGCGAAGCCCATACTGAGTGCGAGTGAAAGGACCCAATCTGCTCTGTTTAGGACTTACTGTTCCTAATTTTCAGTGGGGTCCTGTAATAAGCCCTTATATTATGTACCACTCTACATTCTAATACCCAAAGTTTTTCATGGATATTAGGGTTCATAACTTACATGCATCTCTGCACTTGTGACCATCTTTTCTGTCACTTCCTGCTTGAGTTTGGGTTTGATACATTGTACATTCGGAAATATGTCTTTATTTCTTCAGTATTGATAATTTAACACCTGGTAGATTTTGCTAACAGAGTTCACCCTAACTCAAGAGCTCAGGCCATGAATAAATATACTGTACTGAAAGGATGAAAAAACAAAAACAGTTCCATTTGCAGATTATCACAACAGTGTGAAAAACACAAAGAAGCCTATATTTCAAGATCTGAGTATGTTTTTTTTGCCAGTCATTTAATCCCTGACACAACACTAATAACAATATAATTTAAATAGTGAGTTATACTGTACGAGCAGTGCTATTCTGTCAAGTAAATTTATTAGCAATTTTTGGAGATGAGTGCAATTAATGTGGTACCAGTTATATTTTCTTCACCTCATCAAAACATTTTATCATCCCTACATCTTTTTCAAATCACACCGACACTTGTACTTTCAATTAATTAGTCTTTCATGGAAAATTACACAAGTTATCACTGAGCTAATTAGACAATTAGACTTTCTGGAGAAGACCTTAAAAGGAGGAAAGTTTAGAAAGTGCATGTTTCCTGTTGGAAGGTTGATATTAATTGTGTGCTGACTGCCCACTAACACACAAGGCAGCTGACTACAGCAAATTTACATCATCATTAGTTCATCTGCAGACTTGCATTAGAAATCACATTTGAAGTATTAAGTGTGATCACACATACGTACACAATATGTGCACACCCGAATAAAGACGTAAAGTGAAAAACTAGACAAAGCAGAAGCCTTTGACAAAGCAGAAGTCTTCACTACACAGTGCAGAAAGCAGTGACCAGCTGTGCAGTAGTGTGAAAGGTATACGGGGGGGAGGGTGGCTGGGTGTACTTACAGCTCGGCCCCTGGATCTTAACCGGCTCATTAACAAGGGTGTGGGAGCACTGCTGGCAAACACAGAGCTTCCCGTTGAATGTCACCCGGTCGCCGATAGGAAAAGGCTTCCTGAAGAGAAAAAAGCAGCACATTGCCACATTTAGGGCCCTTGAATCCAAATAGTCACATTGAGCATCCTGCACAGGACTGCGTCCTTGTAAATGGCATCATGGGGTTTGTAGGCTCTGGCAAAGGCAACTTCTAACTGAGAGGCAGACCAGCATGTAGCAGTTTTACCTTATGTTATACATGCACATGTAAGAAATTGAAAAATTTAACAGGTCATGTTATTGAGACCTTAAGAAACTATTATTGGAAATTCCTAAAGCTCATGAATGGATTGGGAGTTGTCCCTGACAGCTAAACCCATTGTCATTATTTACTATGCACAGTTAAAGAATTAAATAAGCAGTTCTTTCATACCTCCAACTGGTGAAATACCAATTAATTTGCTTAACTGTGGCCTAGAATGCTGTATTTCCTATGACAGCATGGAAATTAAACTCTAAGCCTCCACGAAAGGTCAAAACTCCATTAGAAAAACATGAGGAGCAATCAGAGCGCATCCCGCGCATGTACATAAAACAGCAATAAAGCTGTCTTTGAGCAGACTTATTTTAAAAATCATCAAACGAGTTGTGTTTGTACCACTTTCCATTTTTACTTCATGCCTCTGATTCATCTGTGTTGTAGTCAGCAGCCATGCTTCATGAGGAACACTGCACACGCACGAACATCTGCGATTTGCCCGTTGAGTGTCACACAGAAGCAGCACACCCACCATCAAAGAGAGTGGCTGGTGGGCATCGATAAACAATCCATGCTATGGAACTGAGGGTTAAGGTTATTCAAGAGCCATTACAAAGGTGAAGCTATTACTGGCTTAGAGGGGAGGCCACAGTCATGGTGACCTTAACACACTTCCTGATAGAAAACAGCACACAGAACTCTGGTCAAGAGTGGGGCATATTGTCACATTCTTGTTTCTGGTCTTAGGCACTGGTCCTCCCCCTGAAATCCTATACTGTACTTTTCTGTAATCTAAAATACAATCACACACCAATTAGGCATAAGATATAGTGAAAAGCAACTGAAACGTGATGAAAGCAATGGCAAAATCAAAACTGCTTAATTCTCTTAGCTGTCATTATAAATATAATCCATATGATCAAAGTTCCTGTATTAAAAACCTGAATAGTTTGTGAGTGACAAACTATTAGCCCATTCTACATAAAATCAATAAGACATTCAGACTTTAAATAATATAAAAAAAGAAAAACATTCTGTCACCACAGCTGCCCAACTATTCAGTCTCTTTAAGCGCTGTAGAACTACCATTTCTCCGGAAGACTGTCAGATAATTATCATTTTATAACCTGGCATTGCCCCATTGAGTGTCTGCTGCCAACTCCCTGCAACTGCCAAAATCGGTGAGAATCGGAGTGCGGCGTGACTGTCACTGCCACGGCCAGCTGTCACTCTCAGTGAATAAATATACGGCACAACATGGCCAACACAGGCCTGCGAATCCGTGAGCAAGATAATGGGCCTTCGTGCTGTGGAGCTCCAACTGCTAAAGGCACAGCAAGCGTGTGATAAGAGCTGCTGTCAGCAGGTCAGGATGAAGCCACAGAGAAACAGACAGCAGAAAGAGCAGAAGTAAAATCAGAGCAGCAGTAAATTAATATGTTGCAGGATGTTAAATCTGTATGCGGTCATATTGTATGTGTAGAACACAGATGAAGGAAAATGTCAGAACCTAAAGCAGAGAAAGATAGTGAAGATTTATCCACGTTTTGTTATGTGTGATGTGATGTACAAATGTTTGTGTGCATGCGTGTGTGTGTGTGTGTGTGTGTGTGTGTGTGTGTGTGTGTGTGTGTGTTGGCATATGGCCAGCACTGGTGTGTGCATCCTTGCCTTTGTGCATGCAGATTCACACACCCGCTGGCGATGGGGGATCGACTTAGCTGCAAAATGCCACACACACAAACGCACACACACACACACCACACGCACTGGTGGTGGGAGGTATGCTTGGCATCAAAACATCCCACCATAAAGATTCTCGCTGACAACCCCACTGTGACAAGATTTAACGGCTGGTGCAAACTGCTGTGGAGCCTGACACACACACGCACACACGCGCACACACATGCGTGCGCATGCGTGTGCCACAGTACGTGTTAAAATCAGACTCAGTGCCATTGCACACCAATACCATGGACACTTTGGCAGCTTTATCCACATGGACAGTTTCTCAACAGCCCATAAATTTTGTTGACAATGACTTCAGTAAACAACTACGACAAAAGAATAGCAAGCTTAGCTATTTTTTGTGTTTACTTATATTTTCTTTTTTTTTTTTCGCAGAACATGACTTTATATACAGTATATACAGGTAAAAGGCCGACCACCTCTTCTAAGCAGAGAGATTAGTGTGTTACAGAATTTGTGGTGTACTGCTGAAGAATACAAACACAGAACAGGAGAAAAAAAGAACGGAAAAGGGAAGATCCCATTTAAGTTAGGCTGTGGGTGATACCTTCAGTGCCTAGAGGAAGCCCTAGTGCTTCAGAGGTGTAATGATTCCTGCCCCCCCCCCCCCCACAAAGTGGTTTATATTGGTTGTCCATTTCAGGTTGTGAGGATAGGCTCCTTGTTCGACTATACCTGCAATACCCATGCAAATGACTGCAGTGTCAGCTCTCTCTCCTTTCAACTGTTCATATAAATTTAAGCTTCTTCCATCTGTACAGTAAATCACGGTCATTGGTCACTACCTTGACTTGGTAGTGCTGAAAAAAACAAATTTATAATTCTCACTAAGCAAAGTTGTAAAATGAATCAAAATGGCTTTAGTTACAGTCTTCCTGTTGACAGCGAGAGGTTGACTCAGGGATATTGTTGAAATCGGCCAGTAAACACTACTTGGAAAGTCTGGTGCAGACATAAATATACCACAATATTGGTAGTGTGCATTTAGAATTCTCAGTGTTTCTATAACTGTAGAACTCATTTAGAAAGTATGCATTAAGTGAACTTCCAGTTTTGCTGTATACACTAATACAACACATGAGCGAAACCGAGAGAGGTTGTTGCCCAAGTAATATGGATACATTAGATTTGCTGACTCATACAGTCTTGCATACACAAATCCTTCACAAAAAATAAATGGTAAGTCTGTGTCCCTTTAACACAAAACCTGATATGAAGTAAATTTAGAAAGGCAGCTGATCCGTCAGTTCTAGTACTCTCACAGTTGGTCCTGGTGCTCTCACAGTTGTTCCTGAAATTTTGATCATATCAGAATCAGCACTGATGTTCCTCACTGCAGAAGCTCACCTGTACCAACCCTTCACTGCCCCGAAGCTTCTAGTTCTCACAGATATGGATGCTGTGTCATGACAGCTAGTTGTTCCTCTGCACTTGGCAACACAGCTAGAACGCAGCAGGGTTCTCCCACATACCCCTCTGTATCTCTCTGTGCTGGCAAGCAGCCAACAAGAAAGGGAAAGAGGTGGTGGTGGGTGGCTGGTGGCTGGTCTGGAGAACAGGGAGAGTGTGGTGGAGAGTGGAAAACCTCCAAGTATTTACTGGTCCTTCATTAATGAATGACGGACCACTACTGTATGACTAAATCATTCAAGAAGTCAAAAACATCATTGTCAGACAGCAAATACCCAGGAGAAAAGACAATCTAATGACTGTAACTCTGTTATACTTAAAATGTCATCTTAACTTCAAGTACCTACATAATGACAATTGGTAAAGATTTGTTATTTTTCTGCATTGATACAACGGATATTCTAACCAAGCTGAAAAGCTTAAAAAGAAAAAATAAAATGTCAAGGATGGGAAAAAAAATCGAAAATTACACTAGAATTACCACCAAAGTGTCGACACATTAGCTGAAGCATTACTGAAGGGGTGATGTTGTAAGGATATGAGAGAAGGGAAGTCACTCATTCAGAGCCACAGTAACACATTAATGTCAATGGGCTGAGCAAACAGTACATTAGGTCTGCTCACGCATTTTCACAGGTTTACAGTGCTTGTCTTGGTATTGATTATTTAATGCCTGTTTAATGTATTGGTAGAGCGAGAACCTGGGCTGTAGATACCATCTTCTTTCTAATGCCCAATATGTGAAGGCAAAAGGAGATAAGCAAACAGTCACAGATTTGCCAACATCTTTCATCAATTAAATTAATCAATAAATAGAGTGAGACACATGGACACAGCAGCCCTGCCTTTACACAGACATCTAATATAGTTTCTAATAGGGATTTCACAAGGTTTCGTATATGTCACATATGTAAGCAATTTATCTTCTGTCAAAGCTGTATTCTTGATTAATTCAAGAATGTTGTGACATCCTGGATGTTCTTTGATAGATAACAAATGTCTGCAGGCTTGTTCACCAAAAGCTTACAGACCCTTCCACCAATCAGGATGAATCCTGAGTAGCCATGGTGACCAATTTAATTGCCTGTATCTTAACAAGCAAACACTGAGAAAACAATTGACTGCTTTGGACCCTAGCTACAAAACCATACAAGTGAGAGTGCTAAAATCTATATGAAACTGCAAAAGAGAAACAGCCAACTGTGTGGACACCTACCATGGTGGCAATGTCTGTTTTCCACCCCACAGTTCACTTGTACAGCATAGACCGTATAAGAAGCAGTTCCCTGAGACCACTTAACCTGATTTTAAAGTACTGTGGTTGATGGTTAAACCCCTTATAGCATTATTATTTCCCAGTTTGCCATGACTATGTTAAAAGGATGACAGACCCAAGCAATGTCACTAATAAAACCAAGAGCTTTTCTGGAAGCTCACAGTATAACACTGTACTGCAGCCATCCAATGCAACAATGGCTCCTGGAACCATAATATATACATATACAGTAGTATTATTCATGTGTCCTCAAGACGTTTTGAACCAAATTAGGGCTGTGGGGAGGCTGGAGGCTACAACCGGACGGTCAAGGCACCAGTCACTCTACACACTGAACAAGACTCTGTAGCACTGCACACATCGTCACACTACAGGGGTAATTTAAACATACTAACCCAACAGGACCACTCCTTGTGGACTGTGGGAGAAAGCATGGCAAGTTTGCACACAGAGCTAGAATGAGGCCCACAGAGCTGAGGGCGTGCAACCCTGTTGAGCAGCAGCGCTGCCCAGAAATATCTCCAGCCATCGCGAGCATATGAGCACAAAAACGTATCAGCATGGTTAATGGGGAAAAATAATGAGAAAGACCATCAGCTTAATGTCCCCTTTAGACAGCGGGTGGCATGAAGTCATTTATGAGTGAGCCTCTGGGCGTAGGGGTGTCAGTGGACTGGGCACTGAGCACAACAAAGAGTCCCTGCCTCTGATGGGGCATGCGATAAATGCTTGGCAAGTCCAAGCTAATCCTGCAAATGCAGATGTGCAGCAGTAACATTCTGCTGGTCTGATGCACCAGTCCCTGGTGTTAAGTCAGAGGTCAGTGCAGGGAGGTGCATAAGTGTCAGATCTGCCTGGGTTAGTTCTGCTGGGACAGCAGAAATATGAACACGCTAGTTATTATTCATATCAAAAAAACTCGCATTGCAAACACTAATGAACACTCTTACAACGGTATTTCTGCTTGCAGTAGAAGATCAAAGTGAATGTTCAGCTGCTGTGATTTATAGCGTGAAGGCACACTGTTGATGCACAATGTTGAGTTACACGGTGACAGCCTAGCGTCACGTACTGGAGGCCTGCGCCACAGGCAGCTCTACCTGCAGGAGGTGCAGACGAAGCACCTAGGGTGGTAGGAGCGCCCCAGGGCCGACACCACCTCGCCCGTGATGAACTCCCCGCAGCTGTCACACTTGGTGCCGTAGAGACGCTGGTAGTCCGCCGTGCAGATGTACTCCCCGTTCTTCTGGAAGAATCCTGAGCGGGTCAGGTCACAGCGGCACACTGCAGGCACACACACACACACACACACACACACACACACACACACACACACACACACAAACAGGGAGAAGGTGTAAGGGCATGAAAAGTCCTGAACAGGGCAGAGTAGACAACTGCTGTGTCACATGGTTTTAACACATCCATAATTTGTGGGTCAGTGACTGCTTTGGCCTGAGGCAAATCAAGTACCTTGACAGTATCATGTGGGATTATGTTACCATATGTTGAGCCAGCTACTTCAGATGAACCAAAAACTGAATATAGTTCTCTTGATACTGATTCTGCAATGTGGTTACCTAAATGTTGTTTTAATTATTATGTAGAATTAGTTTGTACAGATGACCTCCATTCTTACAAGTTACTTTAGAATGATGGCTGATTGAAGGGCACATTTTTAATAGGACAATAAATGCTTAATTGGCAATCTCAGGATGCACTAAACAAATTTTCACGCTGAGTCATTCTTTCCTCTGATTTGCCAAAAAATGACAAAACTTAGAAAGATAAAAACACAAGCCCAGAAAACTTGAAGGTAGTCAACAAGGGAGCTGTCTGCCTCAGGCAACTAACCGGACTAGAATAGGCTTTGGAGGCATATACCTGTGCTTGCAGACACAACACACACACATCACCTGTGCCTGCAGAACATCCAAACACCACTGAATGAACTTCTTACAAATATAGCCATTTGCATTATAGTTTCTCCTTCAACTGCTTTTCTTTATATCCGTAATATAGTAAACAGGTTAAAATCTCTAACCTTTAGCCAGCACACATCTTGGAATTTACATTGAAGGGATTCTGAGTAACACCTTGATTAAGGTATACTAGCAAGCCTTAAGTTTCCCAGTTGATCTAATTAGTGGTTTATGTATAAAGTCTACACAGCAACATCAGCTAATACTTCCATCGGAATCAGTTTAACACTTACAGTGATCATTAGTCTTATGCAACCTGCAAACTAACAGGCATTATCATTCTGAAGGCCTATAATTTAAACTGCGCTAGGCTGCATTTACATCTATCTGTACTAATAATACCCTAGAGGCGGTCTTTGTGCCAAAACTCGGATCCCCCCAATGCCACTCGCCTCTAAGCCTTCTGGGTACCAAGCTGCAGTGTTATGGACAGGGGTGGGGTTAAGGGGTATTCATAATCTTTCACTAAAATCTGAAATCACTCTTCACCTCATGAAGTATTATCACCAACATTATACCCACCTACACATCCACTCCATTTACAGTAATATTGCGTGATCATCGTCCCACAATGTGCCCTATGAATTTTATCTAGCTGAATGAGTCACACTTAAAATAATCAATACTAGGTTCAGGTTCTGATCTACACTGCCATCTGATGTATGCTACAGCAATGTTAGGAGCATATTAAAAATCATTCTTCACACATGCGGCTTGTACTAAGGTAACAGTTAATCTGCTGTCTTTTGCTAAAATGCAGTATAAGAGCTTATAATGGTGTATCTTTGGCTGGTGTGAAGTGACTCTCAGCCCAAGTCAGCACAGAGGGACACCACAGCTCAATGATAAATGTGCTCTGCCGTAAATGAATTAAAAAATTAATAGTTCCAGAAACAAATTTCCCCATTTGATGCCTTGGATCAGTGCACTACACCACACTTACGTGCATACTAATGTTTCACTTTGTACTATCCACAAATGTATAGCATAAATATTTTTCTTTTTAATCTGGCATTCATGTTCCCAGTGAAACGTGTTTTGAAATGTTTGCTGCAATGGAATCTGGCAACCCATAATGACCAAAGCATGCATTTAGCAGGACCATTTTAAATTTCTGCACAGAATACTGTACCCTTTAAACCTGTCACGCCCCTATTGCACACTCACAATTGATCAATAACACAAAAATATATATATCAACACAAACATATATCCTTAGTTACACCCCAGCAAACACAAAACGTTCAAAAAACGTTAGCTAAATGTTCCTAACATTCCCTAAACGTTTAGCTAACATTATTTTAACGTTTTGTGTTTCCTGGGACTATAATTAAGTATATTCTAAAACATTCTAAATCATTGTGTTACTCACAAATACTCTGTGAGCTGTACACTGCAATTGATCTAATACAATCTAAACAACACCTTAAACATCTAAACCAATGGTTCCAATTGTGTGTGCACCACAATCGTAAAGAACAATAATGTAACAGCCCAAAATCCCTCTTATGGTGTTATGTCAATCTTCTTGTTCACTCTACTGCCATCTGGCAGAAGATACCGGAGCATCCGTTTGTAACTGCTTCTTTCTCCAAGCCATAAGACTCCTCAACTCTCAGGGGCTGGACTGATAGACTGATCTCTCTCACACCAACACTGCTCAAGGCCTGCGGTTTCATATTGTCCTTCAAGTATTTGTGCATGTAGTTTGCATATTCTCCCTGTGCTTGGTGGGTTTTCACCAGGTCCTCCAGTTATCTCCCATGGTCCAAAGGCAGGTTAGGTGGATTGGTGTCTTCAAATTGCCCATAGTGTGTGTGTGTGTGTGTGTGGGTGTGTGTGTGTGTGTGTGCCCTGCGGTGGGTTGGCGCTCCACCCTGGGTGTCCCCTACCCTGAGCCCTGTGTCTCCTGGGTTGGGCTCCAGGCTTCCCTTAACAGGATAAGTGGTATGGAAAATGATTGAATGAATAGTTTTATGTTGTCCTTTTGTGTTGTTTATGTAAAACCTGGTGTCCTGGGGGAACATTGTTTTGTTTCACTGAGTACTGTACCAACTGTATATAGCTGAAATGACAATTTTGAAAAGCCACCTTGACCTTAATGTCATCATCTCAGGTCTCACTGACATGTGCACATGAAGTCCTCCTTATCAGGGTAACAGAACAGGTGACGGACAAATAAATAGGAACAGAATTGTTTCAAATCTCAAAAGACAAACTGGAGAGAAGCCACAACTATTGGGAAATCAAAAACCAATTCAATTTTGAAACAGCCATCTATTTCAGACCTATGCTTTTATTTGAAGAGCAACACATAAGATATCACTATATACTTGCATGACTGTTATACTGTTTATAGCAGCTGCAACACATACAGATTAAGGAAAGTGCAATTAACTTTACATTAACTAATCTAGTGAAATTTTGATTTAATCCAAAGGTCTTTTCTGATGAGTTACCTTTTTACTAATCATACGTTTCACAGAAACGCAGGCTGCATTCTTTGCTTGTTTGTGTGTGAGGAGGGGAGGTTGTGTGTCTATGTGTGTGTAAATTCTAACATGTCAAACCTCAAACAACTACATGACTACACACTGCAACTTATCAGTCGTGACGAAAAACCTAAAAAACAAAAGCATCTAAACAGGGTATAAAGAAACTGCTCTAAAAATGTAACTGTAGCACTGTAACATTTTTAGAGCAGTAGTGAGCTACAACATCTCCGTTTGGAAAAGCAGTGGCATCTCAAACTTTCTGTTTAAAAAATATCTGCATCCAATAAAATCTGTAGTATTAATAACACTGAGATAAAGTTATCAAACCAAATACATCAATGGAGAGGAGCAGGAAGTGCAAAAGGGGCCATGTCTGTGATTAGATTATGGCTATGAGGATTCGCGAAGGAAATTTCATTTATGGTTTCGCGTTTCGCAGTGGTTTCTCCCAGTGAGTTGTGGGTATCATTGTGAAAGGTGCTGGCATCCTGTACACGGAAGGGAGCGGGGAATAATGCCTTCTAAATTGTAAGATGATTCCCTGACGTGGCTCGTAAATCGCGCAGCTTCAGAGCTGCACAAAATAACATGGAGTCATTTCCTGAAGGTCTTAAGGCTTTGAGTGGAGCAGTCTTCTGAAGAGAAGGTTTTATCCCCTGGCTCTTAACTGGAAGGTTGTCAATGTGTCTGCAAGATGCTCCGCAGAGGACATTCTGCCCATCCACTGGCACCACCCTCACCACCAGACTTGGGATCAAAAGCTTCTATGAACAAAGCAGCGGTCACACCTCCTGTGTATGCAAAACATCTGACCAGTGAAGCATTTCTTCAAGTCATAAGTCCTTATACATAAGTTCCTTGAATAAAACATCAGGTAAGCAGACATGGGAAAATGCAAAACTGCTCATATGACATACCGTGTTCATGTATGTCGTTCCATTCTGTACCAAACACGTTTCAAATCCTACCTAACTTACGATGCTATCTGGTAAAGTACTGTAATCGTCCTGCCCAATTACTGTTAATCCTTTACACAGCTGTCTTACTCATTAACGAGTTCATTGCACTTTGGAATCTTTCCAAATGCTATTGCGGTTGTCTAATGTACATTTTATGACATGATTATTGCAATGTCAAAAGGAAGGACCCCTCTTAATATGTTTAAAATGTTTTCGTAGATGATTGTCTCACTTTCCAATGCATCTGAGCTAAGTATAGTCAGGATCCTTAATTCGATGGGCGGGGCCGATTCTTGTGTCTGTTGCCATTGCAAATATCCATAATACCTGTCTTCTCTACAGAGAGATACCATTGAAGGTGGCAGATTTGGATACTTGTATGCTTGTAATGCTTCATAACAAAGCTATTTAGGATTTAACAAACAGCTTCCTGTCCTTTGTACCTCCTTTGTGATACAAGCACTGTGTTTAGCGTTCCACAAACCATTTATGTACTGTGATTTATACAGTCTGCACGTTTTCATTCTTTAATTGTATTATACAATGTCTGACTATTTCACTCTATTGTTATGTCCATTGTGTATTCATCATCGTATTTATTTCTGCAGGCGGCACGGTGGCGTGGTGGTTAGCACTGTCGCCGCGCACCTCCAGGCCTGAGGTTCAATTCCTGCTTTGGGTCT
>JABJVR010049387.1:1575-15245 GCA_025773905.1 Chitala chitala | reverse complement strand
AGGCATGCAGCGCGCCCCATGCATGCAGCAAACCCAGGCATGCAGCGCGCCCCATGCATGCAGCAAACCCAGGCATGCAGCGCGCCCCATGCATGCAGCAAACCCAGGCATGTAACAGTAACATTGCGAAACTGCGCGGATCCGCGGATAAAAACATCCTCGTGACCATACGACTGTTTAATATAGTAATTTTTATATAACATGTCGAACACTGTATCCACGGCATTTCCCTTAATAAAGGTTTCTAACTGCTGGTAAGCATATCGCAATTTCTTCAACATTTTCAAAAAGAGTACGAGGTTACCCAGCTTCATTTTCAGTCTGAAAAACTGATAGCGTAAACTTTCAACCCAGTGTGCTGGATATCGGTGTGCAGAAACGGTTTTAAACGGACAAGTTTTTAATAGCTTATTTTCGACAACAACGAAGAACACACGTTTATATTGCACGGTTCATGTTGGATGTGATGCACGTCTGCATGTGTTTAAAAAGTCATATACTGTACACTGTCAGTCCGGCGCATAGCTGTACGTTTTAGATGTGATGGTACAAATTAATAGACTTTTTGTCATTCGAAAATACACACGAAACGGCCTGTAGTGTGTCCATAACATGTAATTTCATCCGATTTCACTAAATGTGGACTTGTTTAGAACTCGACACTGTTACGTGCGACATGTAGCGCCACCTTTTGGACAAATGCAGAGGTGTTGAGAGTGTCGACTTCATTATAGGGACATGTTCTGTACCTTGTTGTTCCAGCAAGGCTTCCCAAACGCCAGTTTATATTTTTTATAAGTGCCCAGTATCGGAACGATCATTGTAACTGCATACCTTTTCACCTGAGCCCTAAGTTACTCAGATATTATCATTATTTTGATTGAAATTTAAAAAAAGACTAAAAAGCAGCAGTATATGAAAATTGTGAAATTAGATTTTTTTTTCCTGTACTTTTGCTCCAGTTATTTACATTTTCATGTTCTTACCCGGTAGGTTTCGAGCCAGGATCATCATGCCCCGGACAGGGGAATGAGAGGCTTATGATGTCCTCGCTAGTCTATATGATGCTCTAGTACAAAACAGCACTAAATGAGAGTCACGTTCCTCGCTAGATGTTATTCTTGTAAAAAGACTCCTGACCCGAGCACTGCCCCAGTTCCTCACACGGATTAGACAGTTCTGTAGCCTGCACACACTTTACAGGGCAGAGACGACGTGAATAAACGCACACGTTCAGCAGGGAGGATGTGCGAGTGAGGAAGAAATTAGACAAATGCATTTAAAACGAAACGCAAAAATGAATATGAGATAGTGTTGAAAATTCGTTAAATTTTATAAGGTTACATTGTCACCGCAGCCAATTTAATTGTAACAGAGAATAGTCATTTGGTTTTGAAGTGCTTTTTTCATCTCTAGTTTCTAATTGATCTAACAGTTGTACTTTCCAGCATCTCTGTGGCCACCATTCTCCTCTGCAGTATAAAATTCTCGTCAACAGGGGGCGGCGCTCGCAGGTAGCTCGAAGTTATGCAGTATGCAGCATGAGTTTTTAAATGGGTGTTTTAACACAATATAATAATTGTTTGTTTAAAATGGTGTAACAACAAATCGGATTTAATATTGTTTATAATTCTGGTACCTTTGCACGCATTTTCGCATTCAGACTTAAGAACCCCTGGTACAGTATACAGCAATAAAAAGTGACATGTGAGGAAGTGTCTTAACGAGTGCCCCCCCAATAGAGAAGCTCTGATGCAGTGCCAAATAAAGTGCCCTTACAATTAGGTAAACTACAGCTACCATATGGGTGCCTTTTCGGGTGGAACAAAAAAGTCATGAAGTGCCCTCTATTGTGCACTTCCAAGTGAGAAAACACAATGAAGTGTCCTTGTAATGAAATATACAATAATCGGCGATGAAGACCACTATGCCATAGATAGAATATCGTTCTATTAATGGGGGGAGTATGACATGCAGTAGGTGCCCTTTTTATCATGTTGCCCCTGCCCTTCAAATGACCTCAGTCTGATGCTGCTCACCCACTACTCACCCTCTTCTCACCCTCTGCTCACCCTCTTCTCACCCTCTGCTCACCCACTGCTCACCCTCTGCTCACCCATTGCTCACCCTCTGTTATGTGCATACAGAGAAAGGAAGGATATTCACGTTTATTACAAAAGAAGTCAAGTGCAACTAGATAACTAGTAAAGGTAAACTTATTAAATGACGATAGGCAGAAAAATTTTATAAATGTAATCTAACCAAATGAGTGGACTTGAATGTCACTGTAGGGTCTGTCTGTGTATGGAGGGGGGGGGGTCTCTCCGACTGTCCAGCCCATTATCAACAGTACAATGTTAACCGTGTGTTTCTGCACAGCAGTATTACTCACCCTTTAGACTAACACAGGCTGTGGGGGTGAGGGAGAACTGGATGCGGTGCGGAATTTGTGAAACAGTTGTGATGTTTGTCAGCCTGGATGCCGTGTGCGTCACTGCAGGTGCGTCAGCGTGAGCACACAACACCAGGAGTGCTAATTTACTGTGTCGAGGATTTGAGGAGAGAGATGGGGGGTCCCCAGCGGAGGCATCAAACTTTCCTCGCCTCCGTTGCACCATGGCTGACTCTCACGCTAAGAAACACACTGAGCTGTGACAGGATGCTGCACCCAGAAACGTTAGCAGCTTGTGCTATCAGTTACTGCTGGTGAAAGGACTTCACTAACTTTCACTAACTTCTAATCCTTCCCAAACTATTTAGTTTTGCTCATTTATTTGCAGTGTCTTTGCTATACATTTGCCATATAGAGCTGCTTAATTGTTTAATAAACCAAATGAGCAAACTGAGTAAACATAACAACATGCCAGAGCTTTGGTTTAGGAGCCCAAACTCGGTGAACTCCTACCGCCGCCCACTGAAAGCCTTCTGTCAGGATCACAATGTGGCTGGTAACCTCAGCATCAAGGAGCTCAGACGGCTACACAGGCAATCAGCACCACCTCAGAAATCATCTGCAGTCATTGCCCACAACTCTGTTCACGTACCCGCTGCCTGAAGGGCGCTGAGCTGATCATCGGGGGGGCATATCAACATTATATAGGTTTTATTAAAATAACTTTCATATTTGTTTGTGAATGAGTCAGGCATGAAAATGTTAAAGTACAACAGGTTTTTATTTACCAACACATTAGGTCTGAAATACTTACAAAAATATTGTGTGTTTTAAAAGGACACAGTATATTATATAGCTTTATTAGAAAAAAAAAGATTGTCACTTTTGTGTGCCTCAAAAATGAGGCAATAGACAATTATTTCACAAAACAAAATGAAGTTTGTGTGAAGCTTCAGTTCACTGACACACACACAACATGCAAATACCCGGAGAAACACATTCTGTGTCAACCAATCAAAAATGTGAAATTATGTACATTTATATACATCTGCATTTCTGCACGAGTAAATTATGTACTACTGAGATTTTGCAGAGTAATATTCAAACAATACTGAAAGCATGATGGGTGAGATTATATAATAAAATGTTCGGTGTCACTCAAACACGGCTTTACTGACACGGTTCTGTTTTTGAGCTCTGTGAGAACTCAGGTTGATACTGATAAATGCAGACTGTTTAACAGCCCACTAACCACACACACACACATATAAATACACCTTTATAAGTTAGCCGTCTGGGCAGTTGAACCTTTAACACAATATACAGTGTGGCAGAAGAACCACGGGCGATGCTGAGCCCCACACACGGCCCACCTGCACGTGACAGGTGGGTTCTGGAACGTCCTGGGGGAGTGTGACTTTCACTGGGCGTAGATGTGAATGTCGCTGGGCACGCTGGGGAGGCGTGCAGGCTTAGGGCCCGGGCAGCTCTCATCACAGCGGCAGCGCAGGATCCACATGATGCTCCGTGTGAAGCTACTGCGTGAGAAGCCGGGACACCGGAATCGCAGGCGCACGGTGCGGGTGGATGAGGGCACGCAGCAGCGGCCATCTTCGCAGAAGCCACACGACCGCGGCCGGTACTTCCTCACCGTGGAGCAGCCTGCAAAAGTGAGCTGGACGGGATTCTGAGGCCGCACTGTCTGCTCACACGCGGCCCCTGTCTGAAAAAGAGCAAGGGGAGGTCAGAACGTGAACACAGGGAGGAGGTCAGAACATTAACACAGGGAGGAGGTCGGAAGATGAACACAGGGAGGAGGTCGGAACATGAACACAGGAAGGAGGTCAAAAGGTGAACACAGGGAGGAGGTCAGAACATGAACACAGGGAGGAGGTCGGAACATGAACACAGGAAGGAGGTCAAAAAGTGAACACAGGGAGGAGGCCAGAAAACAATGAGCACTGTTAGGTCCCTGTGTATAACTGTGTGTGCATAACTCTGTGTGTATAACTGTGTGCATAACTCTGTGTGTATAACTCTGTAAGCATAACTCTGTGTGTATAACTCTGTAAGCATAACTGTGTGTGTATAACTCTGTAAACATAATTGTGTGTGTATAACTGTGTGTGTATAACTCTGTGTGCATAATTTAAAAGGATTCCCACCATGTTTTATTTTTTGTATCTAGGAAGGAAGGGAGGAAGATTTTTAAACTTCTAAACTGAAAATGAAAAGTAATTAATGAATGAAATAACACATTATAATTCCTGTTTTTTAATTGTTCCTGAGATTTAAATTAGAACTGTTATTATCATCAAATGTTGCAATAAAGTGGTTGTTAAGTCTTGTTTGCACATTTATTAATAATAATAATAATAATAATAATAAATAATAATAATAAACTTGTGTTTATCTAAGTTGAGGAAGAAATCAATCTTATACTTCAGCATATGAATGAAATATGTACTTAAATGGATACGTCATTGACAACAGGGGACCACAAAATACCAACCCTTATTAAACACACAAATATTACAGCTGGAAAAAAATAAAACAGGTTAATTTTTGTGTTCACCTTTTTTCACACAAGTGAGTGTGAATTCGACAGAGCTACAGTGCTTAACGTGCAGTCCTGAGGCACCTTACCCTCTGAGCTATGGTGAGGTTCAGGTCACACGGTCGAACTTGGCACAGACGCGTCTCCCTGACCAGCTGGCACGCTGCGTTGCTATTAGTGACCCTGCTGGACACACCCACCCCGCAGGTGGCAGAGCAGGATGTCCAGTGGGTGGTTTGCACAAGGCACCTGGATGTCAGCAGGGTGGTGGACTGTGGAAAGGACACCTGGTCTGTGTGGTTGGGGAGGGGCAGATACAGGAAGTCTTCAGTGGGTGAAAGAGTTACAGGTACAACTCACACTAACACCTCAGCTCAGAAACACATACGAAGCCATAGAGACACACACTCACAGGTACAAAACTCACAAACACTTAAACTCACCAACATATACATTCATATAGACATATACACACACTGACAAACATGTCTATGCAGAGACTCATATTTGCATAAATACGTACCCTGACACACACACACACACACATGCACACGCGCACACACACACACACACACACACACACAGAGGGCAGAGGTGACATGTGGCACATACTGTATGCTGACATGTTTTTCAACTCCCATTTTCAGGCTATACAGAGACCACACTGTACTGGGCTAGAGGGGGGCCGTGAGGTACCACTCAGCCTGGGGGCCTACCTGGCACAGGGGCTCCAGCACCAAACTGCAGGGGTGGGAGTGCAAGAAGCTCATTAGTCCCGGGGTGAGGGTGGAGGCCGAGGGCCGGGGACCGTGTCTCCAGAGCCGCGGGGGTGTTTTCGTCCTCGGCGATGCTGTTGTCATCATCACAGACCCACTCCTCACAGCAGTGGCCTGGCAGCTGGGCAAGCCGGGGGCGGGAGCAATGCCAGTCTGGGAATGGCACGCGGTGCGGGCACAGCGGCATGCAGCCCACCACGCCATCCATGCAGCTGCACTGGTGATGGCAGCTGGGCTGGAAGTCCTCGCCGTGCTGGTACAGACGACCGTCAAACTCGCACGGGCGCCCCTGGGCCTCAGCTGTTGGCACACAGTCAGGGTCTCAGACCAGAAGATCTGACGTGTCTGTGTTCTGGCATGTGCTAACAAAAACGCCACTTTTATGGGCTTTTCTCCAGTGATCTTTCACACACAACTACGAGTCCTCACGATGATGTCATGGGAGACATGACATCATTGTATAACATTCCCGCCCCCACCCGTCAGTCGTCCTCCCTGATGCCCATCCTCACCCCGACACAGCCCCTGCTCTGGGTCCCCCCTGGCACCCATCTGGCAGTGCAGACCCTTGATGTGGTCACAGGGCTGGCTGGAACTGCAGTCCTCGTTGAACTGCCGGGCACAGAGCCTGCAGCATCCGCACGCGTCCAAGATCCGACTGACACCCGGCGGGCACAAAGGAGGCGAAGCCGGGCACACGCACTTTTGAGGACAGAGCGCCTCCACCTTGGGAGAGAGGAAGAAGGACAGGGTAAGGGTTAAATTTACAGAAAAGGTCTCAAGGTCCAGAAGGAGGAAGGACAAAGTTCAGAAGGTACAGACCTCCTTGGTCAATTCAAGGTACTTCTGTCCACCTCCAAAACCAAACAAATATATCAACATTCAACTTTACAAAGAAAACTGAAACACCAACTTGCAGTGCCGAAGCTCTCAAAGTGAGCAAACAGAGATTTATCTAGTAACCTTTGAAAAACACACTGACCACAGACATTAAACATGTAAGTGATTGAAGTAATTAGTGTGTATGAAGTCCCAAAAATTGTATTTTTTCTTATTTTGTATACACAAGATAATTGACCTGTTCAACAAGGTCACTGGACACACACATGACTATGGAGGATGGGAAGCTGTTGCAGAAATCTTGAAATTTTAAAATTACCTTTTGAGTATGTATTCTCTCTGTATCATATTTAGTGTACATATTCTTTCACTTTATGCATACGTTATTGGAGCGATCTTGTGCGATCATAACTTCAGAGGCCCTGTAAGTTAGAAAAAGTATACATTGCGGAACTAAAATAAATCACTGCTCTTTTTTGGAGCCACGGAAACAGTTCAAACACACACTTTTCCACTGAATCAAAAGTAAAGGGACATGATCTCTTCCTGTGTCTTTGACATAAAGCACCCCCATTCATAGAATTCAGAACATTACTTAAGGAAGACTGTTTTTATCATGGTGTTTCAATTCACAACACTGACACTTTCATATAGGACTTCAGGCTTTAAAACTTGTGAGCGTGAGCTGCAGACGAAGCAGCAGACAGGTGAGAGCGGTCGGAGAGACCGCGCTGAGGTACAGGTATGGGACACAGGTGTCAGTACTCACCACCAAGGCAGCGCAGGGCAGGATCAGCAGCACCAAGAGGCCCATTTGTCCCCCAGTTCAAAACCAAAATATATTTTTATGTATAAAAAAATATTTTTTCCAGCAAGAATTTCGAAAATTGAAAAGAAGAAAGAGTGGCTGTCGAAGATCTCCGGCCAGTCGGATGCCCGCAGGATATTGTGTGGAGGTGCAGCTCCGGGCTGGAGAAAGGAGCAGCGCTTAGTGACTGTTACCAAGTGTGAGTGTCACTGCAACACTGGCTACACCACAGCAGGTCAGTGGAGCTCACAATCGCTGAGAAACTCCTCCCTGGGCTGCACACATTTATGGTGGAACCTCCAATGACATCATCAGCTGCCTCAGAGGAGGTGCGGGGTGGGGGGGTTGGGCATAATAGTTGGGAGGGGAGAGGTGAGAGGGAGAGAGATGTTCTACTGAGCCAAAAGATTAAGAATGGAACAGAACCGGAAGGGAACTAGTGACGACATGACAATGTGGTCGAACGTCTGTAAATGATGCCAGTAAAGCCTTGCTCCATGAACAGCTTCCACACCCCCTCACACCTCACACACACAACCCCAAAAAACAAGAGTGCTTTTCTGTGCACCCTGACATCCTTTCCTTCACAGACACCTTCTAAAAAACTCGGGTACACCCACTGTAAAAGTCGCTTGTTCTTGTAGAAGGAAAACTGTGGACACTCATTGTCAACACTGACTCATGAAAAGTAGCTCAAAAACATGTTTTCTTGTCTGTCCAGAAGGGCTTTTTGTTGCCATTTGTGCAGAAATGCCCATGAGGTTTGGGTGGCCAGTCAACCTTGGACCCCAGAAGTATTTTTTGTCCATATTGAGAGGTTTTTGGTTCCTCCCCTCTGTTGTTGTCTGGTCTTAACTTTAACTGTGTGTTCAATTTGTTCAATTCAATTCAATTGAATTTATATTTATATACCGCCTTTTACAACAGTGTTGCTCCAATTGCTTTACTCTAGAAATTGCAGATGTTAAAGAATAAGCAGCAGGAATAAATACAAATGAAGCCAGACAACAGCAGAGGAGAGGAACCACTGTTGTTCTGCAAATTCATTTCTGTGAATTACCATGGGGCATCTCCGTTTTGAAAGGTGTTACATAAAACTAAACTGAGCTGATGATAAATTGAATATACAGACACACATATACACACATGGACAGGTACGTAAACACACAAACACACACACACACACACACACACACACACACACATACCATACCAGGTGCACGTGTCACTGTATGGTTGGTGTACGCTGGCAGACGCATTGCTCCTTGGCATATGGCAGGATTCATATGGGACATCTGAACTGTAGGGCCTGGATGGGGAGACATGTTGGTGGTGATGGTGAGGGGAGTGATTAACTAATTAAGTAGATACTCCCCAACAGAAGTCCCATCAACCCTCTGCCAGTTTGCAAGTCAAACATGCCCAGAAAAATTTCCCTGGTGGGGGGGCAGGGGTCAACCAGATGACATGATGCATGTGTGAGAGCATGTGATAGACTCAGCCATCTCCTGCCTGTCCTGTTTTCCACTACTACCCATACTTGGGACAAAACATCAAGTGAAGCCTGTTTGGGTCTGTCCGTCATGATTACACAAACTGGCAATTAGCATGAAAGCAGTCTATATGAGCTACAAAATAAAACTTAACGACCATCGGAGCATATTAGATCACTTTTTGAGGAGCAGAAACGCATGAGACAATAACAATTTATTTACATGTTTGCGGTGGGTTTCTGCTTTATGGTTGGAACAATGGAACATTCCCTATGTTTCTGTACTGCATCGGAATGAAAGGAAATTCCAGAATGTGTAAATAGTACCATGGGGGGGGGGTGTTTTATTACACATTTATTACACAATTTTATACATGTTAATTGGCACATTTATACATTTTTTTGCAGTTTCTCTGACAGAACAAAGAATCTAGGCTAATGACTCAAGACCTGAGCAATCCTGGAATGGAAGCTGGAACAAAACTGAAGATACCAGAAATACGGCTGGAAAGAACTATTTCGGGAAGTTCTTATTTTTACTGGTTCATTTTTAAATTCCTGGTAAATGAGTGCACAACCAGCCACGTATGAATTAAATGGAGTGAAACCCGAAAAGAACCCTTACCACCAGGCCAACACCCATCAATGGATCGATAATCAGTGGACCTACAGTGTGTAAACAAGGTCGTCACAGAGTGGAGACCTTCAGTGAAAACATTTCAACAAGACAGGCTTGATTCACGTGATAAAGAAAATCTCCTTAAACACATTCTTCTCAAAGGAATCATGGGTAATTTTGTATCAGGTTTTCATGATCCTGGCACCGTATCTAATGAAGGTCATCCACGACGTGCTGTAAGTGCAATCACCTCAGCCTTGAACATCTCACTGTTTGCCCAGAGCCCATCTGCGATACGACTCTGCCGTACTGGCGGCTGATACTTGACAGACTCACGTCTTGCACTGGCAGAACTGGGAGCCATAACGTGCTCTCGTCTCAGCTTCCAAGTCCTGCGACTGCACCATGAGTGGGAGGGGGAAGGTTCTACCTTCCTGGAGCCCTGCAATCTGGACCTCACACAATATGTTGAGGTGACACACTAACTTTGGCTTATTGGCACAACTTTTATAAAGCCAGGAAAGGTCAGTACAGGTTGAGACTTTTTAAAGAACTGGATAAACGTCTCAGCGTATGATTATAAACAGGATGTTTCAAATAAAAAACAGGAAGAGGGCAATCCCCCTGTCCCCCGTAGCTAACTGGTGTAAAGCTGCTGTTCATCATAAACATTTATCACATTTTGTTGGACTGTCACAGTGAAAAGCCCAGCATGCCATGGCTCTGCTCAGTATACTCTTGTCAAAACCTGTTTAAGGCTCCCTGACCCCCCCCCAGTACCTAGGTCAACATATGCTGGCCAGGTGCAGCCAGGCCTAAACACCTGGGCAGACAATGGCCCCCCTGTCAGAGCAGCACAGGGACAGGGGGGGGGTCAGACCTGCCTCCCTGCTACATCCCAAGTGGTCGGGGTGATCTCTCCCTCATTCAGGAGAAGTGGTGAAAAAGCAGGCCTGTCCCACCCAACCCCCAGGTAATGCCATCTGCCTGGCACAGCAATAAACCTGCCATTGTGGGCTCCACGTGTTCAGGTGGCTTGTGGCCGTATGGCACATATTAGACATGAAGTATAATTAGCTGGTATCACATCCCACTGACAGGACTGTTCAGGCGAGGCTGCCACGTTGAACAGTTCTGATCGTGTGTGGCAGTGTGACAATGAAACCCAATGGGAACATCTAGCAAACAAACAGATTAAAAAGTCATGATGAGTAAAGTCCTGCTGGTTTCTGAACGTAGTAACACAAAGTGTGGGAGTGTGTGTACTAGTGGGGGAGTTGGGGCAGGTCACATAGCCTCAAAATCACAAGGTCAAATAAAAGAGACACACGCTGTTGAAGTATTACTCAGACTACACTGTGGCAGCCTGTGACACAAACACACCAGATTAAACACTCTTCTGGAGTTGTTTTAACAATATCAAATCACTGTCAGATCGATCACAAATGAATTTTGTGGCCTTCTCTGTGCCTGTGGTGAGTCCGCATGTCACTAAGAGACCGGCCTGCCTTCACGTCCTGCCAATCTCCTCATAGATAGCCATAATGTTTACAGTCCAGGTCACAAGGACTCTTTCCTGGTCTGCATTCCTGCACAAGCGCTGGCAGAGGGGGTGCACATTTGTACGTCAGTCTCCGCGTCATCACACATTTACAGGGGTGGGGGCTCGTTTCTTTGCTTTATGCTTCCATTTTGATTCCAGATGCAGACGGGCCGTTTCACCACGGCACATCAAACAGGAATTTTTCACCAGTGCTTGCTGCTCCTCAAAGTCGCCCACAAGTTTGCTGTGGCCCTCCCCCGCCATCAAATGGTGTCTTTATGGCTGAGCCTGTCTGACTGAGCCATGACAGAGGCTGAACATGGCACAATGCATTCATTGGTGGTGTCCCCCCCCCTCACGCCCCCCTAGCCATCTTGGCAGGTCATGTCGATGGCTCACTCCCCTGCTAACAGCCTGGTATCTTCATTCTTATTTAGCCAGTTGCTCAGGGGGAACTGGCAGCACCTTTCCCAGGGCAGAGCAGGCTGGCTTAGGCAGAAGTCTCGTCACCTGGGGTGTGCCAGCTCAATGCTCACCTGCCAAGAGACCTGCGTAACCTAAATTTCTCTAGGAAATTCTCCCTGTTGCCATGGGTAGAAGCATTGGCTAAATAAGAATGATAATAACCTTTTGTCTCATTTGACATGCAGGTAAATTTCACAATTTACTCGATACCGGTACATCCTCCCTAAACAATGGAAAGAACGTCCATGAGAAACCAGCAGGACCCACAGGCACAGGAGGTAGGGGGAGCAGGATGTGTCATAAACATATTCCCTCAGTGATGGACTGACTGGCTGACATAAAAGCGCTCACATGGCCGAAGGGAAAAGGCGTTGTCCGAGCCACCCTCTCCGGCTTGGTTTGGTGACCTCCCTCACGAGGGCACACTGGAGCAGGGCCCGTAAACCTCACCTCAGCCATGGGGCAGGTGGGGGGGAGCACCAAGGAACTTGGTATGTCCAACAGTCATCTTCGCACGTAGTTTCTAGACCTGTGTTGTGGGTATTAAAAGAAAGCATTAATAAGTAAGACCTTTAGCCATCTGTCAGAGTTTCCCAGATGGGTGTCTGTGCCTTACCCCACCTTGCTTGGCCTAAGTGAGGTCTTGCCTACTGAAGACTCCTAGCATTTGGCCAGGGAGGTCTCGTTTTGTCACTATAACTCATGTTGGGTGAGGCCAGGTGAACCCTGGACATCCAACAGATACGGTGACGTGAACAATGGCCTAAGAGACTCACAAGACTCCTTCTCATGTTTGGAAAATTGCTAACAGAAGCTGCCTAACAAGCCGACAAAATTAAGCGTAAAAACAGCAATACTTAAATTCTCTTATCTCCTTTCTCCATGTGTTCTTGACATTTTTTCTTCTTTGCTTTGTTCCAGGCAGTTGACCTTCACATCACCTTGATGAATATTTCTCAGACAGTCTTATTTCCGCTTTAACATAGACAAATCTTAATTTTCCTGTCAGCAGGGCAAAAATCTTAACGATTTCCTGCTCTGAAGACATTCTGAGGCTGTTACCATGCATGTTTTCCTGTTTTGACTACACCTCATCTTTGGAACAGCTTGTTTGACTGATGTGACCAATGATTTACACACACACACACACACACACACACACACACACACACACACACCTGAAACTGTACCGCAGGATAGTTAGGGAAAAATTCAACCTGCTCAACAAAAGTACCCAGTTAATGCATTTTCTGTCTATTTAAAATGCATTACAGCATTACTGTGTTTTACCCTATTTTCAGTACATTTTGTATCAAAAGGAAACAGTTTGGCAGTTTGGTAGCAGATGTTACTGCCTCATGTTATTAGAGGTGCATAATTAAAACTCCCAATTAGGTAATTATTTCCATGTCACCTCCCCTCTCTGGCCCAACTAAAAAAACCACACCAATTCTTGTGCACATTTTCCTGACCCTTTCTTCGACATGAGTGTGAGGGCTGGAAAAATGATCCCATAAAAGAGTCGATCACAGGGCTGTTTTAACAAGGAGCCGTCGAAAATTACACACGCCACGTCTTTGTCATGCTTTCACACGACCATTAAAAGGCGAGGTACGAGACTCATTTAAACTTGACGACGTGGTTCTGGGCGTTTTAGGAATCTTGCTTTTGGGAACCAGTTCCTCCTAGGAGGCGCAGGCACACCAGAAGCGTGACGTAATGTTAACAGTGAGAAATGAAAATTACTGTCAACAGCGGGCAAAGCGTCATGTGTCACCAGCCGGAGGAAAGGACACTAATGCAGAAACAAGCCCGAGAGCATGCAGGCTTCTACCCGTGGTGCTGCCCTCGTCAGACCAGCGTAGCTTCCGGAAACGGTCTCAACTGGTTACAGCAGTTTCAATTTGCAGTTGTGATATAGAGGTGGAGGGGCTGTAGTGCTGCACTGCACCACTGCAGCTGTGATATAGAGGTGGAGGGGCTGTAGTGCTGCACTGCACCACTGCAGCTGTGATATAGAGGTGGAGGGGCTGTAGTGCTGCACTGCACCACTGCAGCTGTGATATAGAGGTGGAGGGGCTGTAGTGCTGCACTGCACCATTGCAGCTGTGATATAGAGGTGGAGGGGCTGTAGTGCTGCACTGCACCACTGCAGCTGTGATATAGAGGTGGAGGGGC
>JABJVR010049386.1:0-22056 GCA_025773905.1 Chitala chitala | reverse complement strand
CCTAAGCACCCAGCTGCCCCACCACCTGCCCACTCACCACGATCACAATCCCATCTTCATGCCCAGGCGTTGGGGGGGGGGCCTTCTGCAATGGTAACGACGACGGGAGTACAGCTGTGTGTGTGTATGTGTGTCTGTGTCTGTCTGTCTGTCTCCCATCACACATGTACAAAGTAGATGTGTATATACAGAAAACTAAAAAGTCATCTGCTCACAGCAAATTTTAACTGCATGGCTGTCAGCCTTTAAACTGTCCTCAGAAGGCTGCCAAAATCCAGCCTGGTGGTCAGGTGTGCCCTTGTCAACACTCAAACCTTGATGCTGAGGCTTAATTTCTGCCCATAGGTCAAGCTCTTGACGCGTTCACGCAGCTCCATAGCACTCTGCTGTCATCCAATCACAGTCGCTCACACATGAAAGTTAATACGCAGAGCCCGCTGGGAGAAGGCAGAGGCGGAGGCAGACGGTATCACACGGGCCCTTATTTCCCTGTTTTTATGCCTTCGTGTTTGAACATACTTGCCCCTTTATTCTTTTCATGCATCTAATTCAATTAAATTCAAAAGATTTTTTTTTCTAATGATAAAAGCAGCTTGTTCTTATGTAAGAGTTTAATGAAAAGCGTAATATAAACTTCTTTATTGTTTTGCCTTAGTACACTAAGTCTTCTTGTAATACGCTACTTTAAAAATATGCTAATTCCTTAATTTAGGTGATACCAGAAATTGCACATACTTTATGATATTTTATTAGGAGCCAAACAAAATTAACATCCATTGACCTTGAAGTGTGATTAAAAATGGGAAACATTATGCATGTTAAAGTAACCTTTTATTATTACTGCCATTTTTATTTATGTATAACAATCATTCACTATCTAAGCTATTAAATAATCAGACCTTAGTTCTCTCTTTTTAAGATTTTCGTCAAATTAACTGTGTTTCAATATTTCAGCTACATCAAAGCTCAGCACACAAATTTGTTTTCCATACCACTTATCCTGCAAAGGGTGAGAGGTCAGCCTAGAGCACATGGCAGCGGATGCCCCATGGCAGGGGATGCCCCAGGTGGGGTGCCAACCCATCACACAACACAATCTCTCTCTCACACACAATTTGGAAATGCCAGTCAATTTACAACACACGTCTTCAGGCTGAGGGAGGAAACGAGGGCACCCACACACAGCCCCCAGGACGCAAGGAGGCCATGCAAACTCTACGCACACATAGTGGAGGTAGAATTTTGAACCCCCAACCCTGGAGGTGCAAGCCTACAGTGCAAACTACCACGGCCCCCTCAAACACAAATCCCAAAAACCAGGATGAAGACAGAGTCATTTTCCACCATATTTATAAATGGAGACAACATGGCTCTTTACTTGAAATCAGTAATACTATTTAAACCAACTCCTGATGATGCTGTCTACACACTATAGTATAGGCATTCATGTCTATAACAATATTTACACTCAATGTAAAGGCTGAAAGAAAAGGTAGATGACAACTTTCTACAAAAATGTAACTTGCAACAAAAATGTAACAGCAGCAGGTTTTCCATCCCATGAATAGTTAAAATAACTAGGATATTTTTTCTGTCTTACCGGTTTTCCTAGGTTACTCTCCGTCTGCAACAGTCTCCACTTATTCACAGATGCGTCCTTCCGGTGAAAACACTGGCTTTAGTAGCTTTGCTTGTGGCCTGCCTCCTCCCTTTCACTGAATGGGAGCCATCGCAGACAGCACGCCGCACACAGATGGACAGCCTGGACAGCAGGGCAGGGAAAATGTCAGACAGGTGGAAAAACAGCCAAGGGTGCTTCCAGGGGTCAGTCTGGGACCCTGGCAGCAGATGGTCTGTTCGACACAGAAGCACTTTGTGGAGTACAGCAGCCCCACTTTACCTTACACACTGGAACATTTTTGCAGACACTGCTGTTTACCTGTTCATCCCTGTTCTTTGTATGATACTATCATAGCCCTGAGCTGTAGCAGTCTTTTTTCTATTTTTTTAAATCACAGTGGCAGCAAAGGCTTATTTGGTACACAGGAGCAGCAAATCAAGCATGCGTACCATAGGTTTCCCACAATTCCTGTTTTCCTGTCATGTTCTCGAAGGAGGGCCAGCTCATGCCACGACTTTCGGCTTGCGCCATCCATTTAGAGACTGATAATCGAAAACGTGTCCAGTGCTGATCGCAATACCAGCCGCCCATTAAGCCAACATATCCCTCTTAGCGTGTGAGAGAGGGCCAGATCTGGTGTCCCCTCACTCGTTTATCATGTGTGATCGATGGCTCGTGGAGCTTCAGGGGGGCGCCGGCTCACCCTTATCTCTGCTCAGACGGCAGCACTGACGGAGGCCTGCAATCCCAGCTGCCTGTCTCCCACATGGCACTGTGCCCTCTCCTGTCCTCTGCTTGACGCAGCACCTCAGTTTTAACATAGAGCATGAAGCGAAGTGAAACAAACAAAGCAGGTTGGATGAGACTCCAGCTGCTTGCTAACACAAGCAGGCAGACATCTGCAAAGAGAGGCACATACATGTTTAACACACACAGACATTCAATCACAGTGAGAGGCACACACGCACGTTTAACACACACACAGAGACAGATGGAACGACAGACAGAGAACAGACACACGTGCACTCACAATGATGTGAACACTCATGCGTAGCTGCACGGCTGCAGCCTCCCTCCCCGACCATGACTCCCTCCCCATGTTCACTGAGCATGAAGAACCAGCCACACTCGAACCAGAATCACCCCGCTGACCCGAAAGCAGCAAAAGGTGGCGGGAGAGAGGGTCGAGAGCAAGCTTGATTAAAACTCCTCTCAGGTTCGCGGGCCAATGAGGAAAGGTTCGATAGTGGCAAGAAAGGGAGAACTTTAATTCAATTTTGTTAATTGAATCTACAAGCGCTCTGCCACTCTGGACCGTGAAATAACTGATTGGTACTCAGACCTCTAGCAGCAGTGGTTCTCAAAAAGCCCTGACTACCCCCCCCCCCAAAGCCCTCAGTTCATCATAAAACAGGCTTTCCAGCCCATTCTTTAGGTAACTTTAAATGTTCAAATGAATATAGTACATATATGGAACTGGTGGAAAAATGTGCTTTGGCACCCCTGTGAATACAGTGCAAATGGATGAGATAAGAAGATGACTTTGTACTTTCAAATAAAAAAAATTCCATCTCCTTGCACTGTTGCTGTAACCTAACAAACCCCCAGGATTCTTAATGCTGTTCTATTAAGAATAACAGCACTGAGTCACATTGGGGCGCAGCACGGGAGGTGGGACACGCCCACTGCCCTGCCTGCTAGTAAACAACGTGAAACAGGAGCAAAGTGGCGGCTTACTGGGGACATAAAAGGAGCAAAGTGGCAACTTACTGGGGACATAAAAGAGCTTAATCAGGTATGTGACTGCAGACTTTATTACTGTGTGACACACTTGCTCTGAAGGCCATGATTTCATGCTTCAAAAATCTTGCTCGACATTCTTGTTATCATACCAATGCCTTTCAGAACACGCATCTTAATTGCCTACGTAGGGACGAGTCTGTGCCCGAGATTTAATCCCACTGCCTGTTGGACACCAATGAGGTTCCTTGGCCATCAGACTCCCTGCTTCTCATCGGTCTGACTTCACTATGGGAATAAAAAAATACATAAAATGATAACTGAGGGCCAGGGGGAGGCACGGTAACCTTGTGAGTGTTTTAGCTGGAATTCTCTGCAAACCGACCGGCTGATTACATTAGTCAGAACGCGGAAGCAAAAATGCTCAGCGCTTTATTATTGACAGTTAATGAAAAACTGGAACAATCAGGGTGGGGTGGAGGTCCAATTTTTGATGATAGAATTATGGTGGATGCCCACAGTCGTAATTTTGAAGGATTCCGACCAAACTGGGGCTGCACAGTGCAATAAAAACTTCATTTTCAGCTGCCGTTTCCATCTGCAGCTCTGATGCCGTCCCCAGACGACAGACTCAAGCAAACCCATCTCGAACCCGGCTCTCATACAAGCTCTCGAATTGGCTGAAAAAAGAAGTGTGTGGAGGGGTTTGGATTTGGCTGCAGCTCTCTCGCTCTCTCTCCTTCCCTTGTAAAGTGGTATTGATTGAGGTGCATTCCCCACTATTGTAGTACAGTTCCTCGTTCTGAAACCGCTCAGCTTTGCACAGACTGGTTGAAACTTTATTCTTCAATCAATATTTACTTGTTAGGATTTAATGTCTAGCTCCTGTCCTTATTGGCAGACTATCCTTTTGTGCTTGATGAAAGTGTCATAATTTCTCTTGTTTAATAACACATTTTTATAGTTCTCAATCGTTTATTTTTGCACAGTTTTTACCATTTTATATACAATGCTGAAAATAAATTTATATGTATTTTTTGCTGTCTTAGAACAGTCGAATGTGTATAAGTAGGAAGGACACTGCTCAGCTTTTTGTCTCTCTCTGTCTCTCCCCCTCATTAACATGTAAATGTTTTGTGCGTCCACATCACAGAGCCCTGCTTGGCTGGGGGCCAGATGAATGCTCATGAGAGGCTTTAACCTGGCCACGTTTGGAGACGGTCACCAAGGAGGAGTGCTCCGAGGAGTGTGGGTCTGCGGTGATGAGTCGGGCGACACAGCACTCGGGGACAGAAGCATGGGGGGAGCGGGGGGGGGGGCATCTGCAACCTCCACATGTAGTACACTGGGCCATTACAAGGTCCACAGGGATAAAAAGGCATGCTATTTGTTTCACTTTTAACACATAATAAACCTCCCTGAAAACACAGAGGTGGTGGGCATTGGGCTGACAGTCACTATTATTCTTTGTTTTATCTTGGACACACACCTCTATAATTTTCAGCCAGAGAACTGCATAACTTCAAAGTAAATACGTGTGAGTGTAATCTCAAACACACAGGATCAAGTCTATCGCAATATATTAAGTCACCAGTTTATCTACATTTCAAATGTAAACACATGGCGCCTCTGTGATGAGTAGAGGCAAGCTTATGCACTGTGAGGTACACTGTGTTTTTCCTGCCAGCTTCATGAGGTCACACACAAACCAGAGTCAAGTTTTTAACTTCGCGACAGGTTTGGATCCGTGCAACCCCAGTGGCTGAACCTAAAAGGACTATCTGATCTTCTGATGCATTTGGACAACATCATCACAGCTGCAGATTTGTACAACAGGACAGTAATACTAGTTAGCTCTCACCAAGGATGTGTTTACAGTCTGTTTATAAACCCTGGACATACTTGTTTGTGAAGCCAGTCAATATTTTAGGTCAAACTCTTGGTTTTGAGCGTACAACTCATAACTAAGATATGGATATAAATAAAGATCCTCTCAGCCACCCACCATTCTAAAATAGTCACAAAACTACATGTGCCAGCAGCCTACTGCTCCTCAGCTGTGGATTTTTTCCCCCTGCCCCCTACAAGCTGTGCCAACAGGCTCTGTTATGTGATGTTAGGCCAAGAAAGCAGTGCCATGTGGAGAACTTTGGCCAGGACAGTCAGAGCTGTGACTGGGAGTAGGTGAGGAGTCCCTGCTCTGCCATTCCTCATGACAGGCTCCTCGCTTAACATCTAAGGAGGCTTAACGTGGACTTAGAAGGTCTTACTGGCACTTTGCCACTCAACCTGGCTACATTCTCTCCTGACATAGTTCTGCATTCCCCTGAAGAGCCTCAAGTCTTCTTCCTTTTCCGAGCCAACAGCCCGACATCACTCCCTATCAAAAAAAATCACACCAAGTTGAAGGATTCCTGACTTACTGGGAACCTTAGCTTCTCTTGGCACTTTCTTTCAGTAAAAACTCTGCAACGTTTCTGAAAAGCACCCAGCCAGCTGAAGAGGATACATCCTCTCAGGCTGAATAGATGCACAGACATGCACTTTAAATTGACCTTAATGCTCACTTCACTTCGACAGGACGGAAAAAAAAAAGAAACATACCGCCTCTTTTCCCATCAGGCTCTTGAATTCAAACACTTTCACCTTTGAACTCACCGTATGCCGACAATCATGCAAACAGCCTGAATTATAAAGAAAAAAAAAATCAAATGAAAATATGAAAGCTCAACAGTTCATCTCAGAAGCTGGTTCTTCTTGGTCTTCCCCCAAGCTGGCTAGCGGCAGAGAAAGATCAGACGTGAAAAGAGTTGGCCTTCGTCTCTTCGCCGAGGCGAAGCCTGGCGCATTTGATGTGCGTAACCTAATTGGCGCGCTCGAGAAGGATGCAATTGGAGGAAGTCTGCATGCACTTGCTGGCACACTTTAATCTAAGCTCCTGCGGTACTAGCTCATATTCTGCCCACATGCTAAGCTCTGTGTGTGTGTGCTTTTTTCTATTATTTTCCTCCCTCGGTTAAATACATCTTTACAGAGTGCAGTATGTGAATACAAAGCACAACTTTCATCTCTCAGGAAGTGGCGTTGCCTGCTCTTGTAAAAACACCCCCGCCCCCATGTCCAGCAGGAGGGCTAATGCACCTCCTTGACAAGTCTTCCAGAAAGCCTCTGACCTGCTCCCCCCTTTTTATATAAAAAGCTAAAAGAGGGGTAGAAGCGGCCAACAGCATAATACCCACCCAATGAGATTCCGTATTGATTAATGCTACGGGGCGCTAAAAAATAATTAGGTATCATAACAGAGAATTACAGAGCTGCAATAAAAGATGTCCAAACAACGTTGCATTAAATGTTAATGTAAGCCCAGGTAGTTGTGTGGTTAAATCTCTGCAGGAGTGGGCTGCACCTTGTTACCCATTCTGATTTAGGATACTATCAATTTCTTTATTCTGTAATGTTAGCATGCTCAGGAGGGGCTGGGCAGCCAGTCTACCTTGGGCACCCAGAGGTTTCTTTCTCCTCACTGTGGAGTTTTTGGTTCTTCTCCTCCATTCTTGTCTGGCTTTATCTTTATCTTATCTATCAATCATCCGCCTGTTAATTCTGTATTATCTCTTTTTTCTCTCTGTGAAACACTTTGAGGCAACTCGTTGTAAAAGGTGCTATATCAGAATAAATTGAAATTGAAATTCTTTGAAGAGCAAGCTCTCTAAAATCCACTGAACAGGACTACAGGACTACAGGACTACCAGCACAGTGTGAATGTGTCTCTGCTCTGTTCTTTTTAGTACATGCAAAAAGCAATAAAACCATTATTTCAGTGTATTTACCACCATGAATGCGGCAATGGTACTGCTGCAAATGTGGAAGTAGAATGTAACATTCATATTCAAATATCAGCCTTATTCTAGAAATGAGGGCGTTTTTCTGTAATGTACTTTTAAAGGATAGACATAGTTAGATAAAAGAAATTCTATGGATGTTTTCTAGTAAAAATATAAAAATACTAGTAGGTGTGAATTTGCATAATATTGCTAAAGTACTTTGTGCATATACATTATATTTTAATGCAATTGACATAATGGAAAGAATATGGCTAAGAGCAGGACTGGCTCATGTGTGGGTAGAAACAGAAACACTAGATGGCAGCAGAGAGTTAAAACTAATTTGACCTTGGATGACCTTCACAGGTGTGGGCGGTTTATTCAGTGAGTCAGGCACTTAGCACCAGATGCTGTGACTTGCAATAGATGCAGCTTGTGACTGAACTGATCACTCATCTGGTATTGATTATTCTGGTCTGAACCGTAACAGGTATCCATCACCCATAAGCATAGCGTTGGTGAATATGGATGGTATAAGCAGTGTCTGATAGGCTAAGGTAATATGTCAGTCCCCCCCCCTACCCTGTGCGACACAATATGACAGCATTAGTATGCTCCTGCTTAAACTCTGTCCATGATACAAGAAAACGTGTTGTGTTCCACTCCTTTACATACAGTTCTTTCCTAATAGTCATGCATGTAACGTAATCCTTTACTTAGATCATTTAGAGTTAGAATGATATTACTTTATATTCATATACCATGATGAGGGAGAACGAATGGAGGGGGAAGCAGGGAGTGGCAGAGAGAGAGAGAGAGAGAGAGAGAGAGAGAGAGAGAGAGAGAGAGAGAGAGACACTGTGACAGTACTGTCTGGTTGCTTGAGCCCAGTGCACCGTGTCATTGAACTTTATATTCCACCTTATGAAGCATACGCACAAACCCTTTTGACTTTGAATTCCGCTTCAAATGGCAAACTTGTTTCAGTAATTTGCTGCCAACAGACACAGCTATTCCAACCAGACTTCCTCTCCCCGCGGCTTCTGTTTATTGGCTCTTTTTCCCGCCCGTCTTCCACCCCATCCCATTCACGCACAACGGCAGAGATGTGTCACCCAGATACTGTGCGGGCACCCTCTCCAGCCCGTGTCCTCATAATTGCTTTCGCAGATGGGCCAAGCAGCAGCGATTAAAAGCACAGAACTGTGACCGTAGCAACAGCAGATGGAATGTTGAGCATGAGCGAGGGGTGGTGAAAAGGCAGCTGGTGGGGGGGGGAATGGAGAGCTGGAGGCAGAGAAACGAGAGAAAGACAAGGAATGTTCTGGAATTCCAGTACCAGCAAGGAGGCTAAAGGGTGGAGCGTTACAGGTAGAGTAAATAAATACCAGTCAGAATTCCTCAGATCTGTCAAGCCAAAAAAGGTCTTTTCCCAGTGTATATGACCTTATGGCCATACTTCAGAGTTTATTCTTAACACAAAGAAATATGAACTTCTGGTGTTAGCATAAATGGTTCTCTTAACATCATGGAGGCATGCTGCTTACATGCTGTAGCACTCTGGCGCGAGCACACAGACTTGTTCTAAAATACAGTACTTATTTATAAATATTACAACAGGGCAGGCACTGAGCTATTCAGTGCCAGGCTGGTACTCCAAGCTTGTACCCATCTACTCTGGAGCTCTAACTTAGCTACTGGTCCTGAGTTCTCCAGGTTCGGTGACACCTGCGCGACACGAGGACTAAGCTGATAATGAGGCTGGACCTCCCAAACCCTGGACAGCCTGCAGTTATAACAATGATCAGACACATGTCTGTGGAACTTGGTTGGAGGGGGGTAGAACATGAACAGTGGTGTCCAGGCAGAGGTAGAACGTTGTGTAATTGGAGTCCTGCAGACAGGAAAAATGAATGAGAGATTCCAGACGAACCAAATGCAGGAACAACAGAGTGTACACCAGACTATCCATGAGGTGCCTTTGGAAAGCACTGCAGTTTGCAGCGTATGTGTGTGTGTGTGTGTGTGTGTGTGTGTGTACATATGACACGTGACCACATTTGCAAGGTAACTTTTTTCCCCCACGTTCTGAATTCCCACCCCATACATGTGTATTAGCCATTGAGAGAGCGAACATCACCCTGTTTGCTGTCGTGCGGTTTTTTCGTAGAAGTGCTTTTCATGCGGTGAGGACTTGGGTTCGAGGGTGGCGTGTGTGTGTTGGCGGGCATTCGCGCTCATGACCTTTAGCCAGCCACTCTCGTCTCCCCGCTGCGGCATCCTGCTACTGAGGGCCACGGTATCGCTGACCTGCTTTGAAGTGGACTGCTGGCAAAGCAGTGGAGACCCATTTCACTTCAACCAACCCCACCCCCTTCATCTTCGCCATGGACACAATCTACATAGGGGGTTACTGGAGAGTCATTGAACCAGGCTATTGTACATTCAGGTTTTGCAGCTCTTTAAAACTCTCTTGAACTGACAGAGAAAATAAAACAGTAAATTAGCTCAATTATGAAAATTAGTTAATGCAAGTGCCAAAGCCCTCAGGTATAACAAAGCCTGTATATGACTGCTTTAGCAAGATCGGACCTGACAGAGCTGGCTTTCTGATGAGTTCAAAAGCAACAAAGTCTTTAAAATATTGTAGAATAGCCTGCACTTTACAAGAACTCTCCCATCTTGAACTTTATTGGAAATGGTGTAGATAACAAGCCTTGTGTTACAGAATGAGATGGATGGTCTCTTGGATGCACAACATTAAGGTGAGAAAGGACTGATTATTTTTACAACAAATGTTGAGTTGTACCTGGTGTCGAATGCTATATAATTTTAAAAGGTTTCTACATTTAAGCAACATGCTGCCATTTATCTACGAACTGTCCATAAGCACAATCCTGGTCAGATTGTGGACTTTTCAAAACTGCAGTGGCCAAAAATAACATGTAACATTTGTTAAACGTTTGGCAACAGGAAATACCATAGAACATCAGACATGCAGCAAAAGACTGTGGTTATAGCCAGTTTGCATGAAGCCAAAGTCTTGGGCAGCTGCAAAACAAAGTCAGTTATTGTAGTTTTTTTATAGTTATCACATATTATGAATTTAGTCTGCACACGTACAATTCATTGTAGACTGGAAATATGACCCAATCAGTCTACACTGAACATGTTAAGAGAACCAAGCAATCCAGCATTTAACAAACCATCCTGAATTGTGTTAACTGTCTGTCTATCTTCTGACAACAGCAGACACATAGCATCTGCTTTGAGGTCTCAACAGCACGACTGAAGGGCAAGGTAAAAACCTCTGCTCAGGAACAAAATGCTTACCAAAATACTGATGTACTATAATCCTTAACAGCTGTTCTCTAGGACCAGAGAGGATGAAGTGATGACGCTTGAGAGGCTACTGGGTTATAAACTTACTGGAGTCAAAATTAGGTGGTTGGAAATATCTCAGCATTCAGACAGCAACAGCCTTAAATCACAACTGAAGCAGATTTCAATTAAAGCATGACACATTGTGATTATTAATTTGAAAAGATAAAAATAATTGAAAAGACAGATTTTTTTTAACTCTCCCAAGGGTTAAACCTTCCATTTTTAAAAGGACAAAATTATGTTTAATTCAAGTACCAGACAGTAGCTCACAAACTGTGTCTATTTCAATTTCTCCAGACAGGCTACACTCTCAGATGCTGTTGTTTATGGCCAAACTCAAGGTCAGTGACTATACGTGCATCAACCATCATGGACGCAGGAACGGATGCTTGTCTCTGTTTAAGCTGTCTGGGTGTAGTAGAAGCAGGGGGTTTACATTGTGACAAGCTCCCATCAAGGTCACGTGGCTGCGAGGCACAGACACGCTCAGGAAGCAAAGAAAAACTTTTATGATGTCTTTAAAGCCCCCTCCCCACCCAGCCCTTGGGCAGCTTCATCAGAATAACTCATCTGCTCCGTGGTTCACCTGTGTACTCAGGTGGATGCCCATAGAGACAGTGCAGGTTAAGTAGAGACCTCAAGGACACTGGGAGGCAAATCTAGTATAGGTGAACAAACTTGTTTCACCAATTTTCTTTTTAGAGGTAGCTCTCACTTCCAATGGGGTAGGGAGCATCCCCTGCTAAAACTTGCTGTCCGACCTCTAAAAACCTGCTGTCCAATCTCTTGTTTCCTTAACTTTAACATAGGACACATGGAAATATTTTCTTTTATAATGAGCTCTCTTGACATTATTGTAACTATCCATGCACAATAAGCGCATGTGCAGACACACACACACACACACACACACACACACACTCTGTACTGCACTATAATGAGAAAGTGCTAAGCATTTGTCACGTAACCAGTTGGTTCTGCAGCACGTACTTAATGAGGTGGTGCATTAGCATGATATCAAAGACCATTGAAATTCACAGGAGGGCTTTTAGTGGAAGCCAAAGACTCAAGGTGTGTAATAAAGGCCAGAATGTAGAGAACGGCAACTATACAGTGAGAGCACTACAGTCCCCTTGGCTTGGGATTGCCTGTTGGTGTTGTTTAGAAGGTGTAACAGCTGAGGAACTTAGCAGGCTTGACTTTATTGGTAAGAACGAACGAACACACACACACACACACACACACACTCCACCCAACTCATGCAGCAACAAACCAGTTTCCCCCACCAGGTGCAAAGGTGTCTGTCATAGAGGGCGACACTGGTTCCAGTCCAGATTTGTTTAATACCAGATGCTCAAATTAGACACTGTAACCAGTGAAACCACTGTTTGATTCTAGACCCACAGGATCAAAGCTTTAACTCACTTCATGGTGGACCAGGTCATCTGTACCATAGAATACCAGATATACGACAAACAAAATAATACAACGAGAAATGTTGGTAACATTTTAGTTTTGAAATTTTTGATGCAAGTTTTAAATCTGACACAGCAAAGATGTTTTCAGTTTATGAAATGTAAATGTAATGTCCCTCGTAAAGCTTACTGAAAATATCATTAGAGACAACTGACACGAACATGCTATTCTAGCGGAATTTAAACATTCCACGATCCATTTCAGAACCGGAATGACAACGACAATTTTATTTTTGTGTATCACACTGATTTTATATTTATGAAACATCTCTCTTTCTCTTTAAGTGCTTTGTTGTTTTTTTTCCCTTTAAAGTCCTTTTTCCTATCCGGTGGGATACGCAGTGATCATGGCCGGCACAAATGAATAATGACGCGATGCCCTCCCCAGGAGCAAGCTCAAGTAAGATGAACTGTCTCATGAATCACACTGTCTGACTTAAACAAGAGCCGCTGTAGTGACTGTAGCATAATGTGCGATTCCCAAAACGGCTTCTTAGAGATAAGGGAAAACGCATTTTAATGCAAGACGGAGAGCTCCAAACGATCGGAGAACCTGAAGATTAACTGCTTTGAAAACGGTTCCACAGCCATCATATTGTATAATCGGACTACTGATAAACGCAACAATGCGGGACACCCCTGTTTTAACATGCAACTTAAAAAGTTAAACACGTTTCAATAATTAATTGGTGTACCGATCACACATATGAACAGAAGTTGAAGCTATTTTTTATACTAATAATTACTCAACTACTTTCAATTAAAAGGCAACATTGTACAGTTTGTAACATAAGGAACAGCTACAGGTGTTCAGCAAGTACGCGTTCTCCGATGCTGACGATTGTCGTGCGCATCGTTCCACAGCTAAACGGGTTTTACTCTCACATCCCTGCAGAGGGCAGTATTCCCCCGGTGAGCTAACGCACTAATAAACTACAGAGTCCGAGTATGTCGAGTTTGACTTTGAAATAACACCTCCTTCGGTACTTTGGAACGTGTGTGAGAAGTTTCAACACGTTTCACCTGAACAAAAACATTAATCGACATGCGTGAAATTAAAAACAAAGGCTGCCGTACTGTAAATACGCAAAATTATGTCTGTGCTGTGAATTTAACGATAGTGTTAATGTTCAAGATTATCTCATCGTAATGCGGCCGTTTTAAAAACCGTTTGCAGCTTTTGAGATTTCGCATAGTAAAGTAAACCTGCGAATGACGTTAATGCACCAGCTGAGAAAAATGCGATGATTATGCTGCAGTGTTAAAAAAACTCGCACTTTCAGGTCCTGTCTTATGCTTCCACAAATCGTGTAACTCACGCCAAAAGTACGAATTTGCAACCCCGATCTTTAACGCCGTAATTTCTACAAAACCCTGTAAAATGAGACTCTAGTTTCTGTTAAATAGAATCAAAGAAACACTTGCCCGAGGCTGCAAAGACTTCACAATTACGGCGTGCTATTCTTAATTGCACATTGTTGCCGTTCAGATTAAGTGTTTATAAGCAGCAAGTATATTTACATCCCCTAATTAAGTGAAAATCGTTATTTATTGGTGTGCGTAGTTGCCGTACATACCACCCCAGCTCAGTGTTTATCAGCTACTTTGAAACTTTAAAAGTATTCTGTTCATGCCTTGGAGACACAGTAACTCGGCTGTAGTCAAATATAAAAATTATCTTATTCCCGATATTGTGAACTCACAAGGCTTAACACTTACAGGCGCCTTTTATGGGTTAGAACATAGTTAATGCACATTAACGTTTTTCGTGTCACACTTTGTGTCGGTTTGTTCCGTGATTACTTTCTCCGCGATGAACCGAGAATTTTTCATCGTTTCTCTGTTCACCTAATTAAGTTTTCTTTTTGTTTGGGAACAGTCTTTCTGTCAATCAACAGCAGTTTTAAACGGCAACTGCAAATACAGCAGAATAAGTCCCACTGTCGTTAATTAAACCATTTCTCTTTTTCTCCTTCATAATAGAGGTATCGGGTTCAGGCAGTGATAATAACAGTACTTTGGCCTAACACTGTAGGCATGAGTCCTGACAGGTTAAGAGCAGTTGGGGGTGCTGCCTGCCATTATCACGTCTTGAATTTGCTTTGTGATCACCCCAAAGCACTTGTTCTCTCCCCAGCGACGTCTTCGCTGGGGTTAGCGTCACAGCATTCTCAACCTTAATTAACAATCCCCCGGTAATTATACAATCTTTGTACAATTACGAACTGTGAATGATAAAAGTTAGCTAGCGTAATGAGGGATTAGGGAAATGCACTGTAACAAGGACTGCCTCTACAACCTAATAGAAAATTTAAAGTAATTTACTAATGGCGTTTGGCTACACAGCAAGAAAAATGGCAAGGGGGGAGAGGAGTAATTACAAGTTTTGAAGTGTTCTAACAATACTGTGCCTTTGGATTTATCAGTATGAAGCTGTCTTGCAAAACTATTTTTGCTGATTAATGCTCAGTTTCAAGTGGACAAAACCAGTTATCACCAAAAATAACCACTCTGATGCAATCATTTCCTAGCATGAATGCAAACATTGGTTATGATAGCAGTGTGGAGCACCCTTGTCACATGATAAGAGGTGAAGCCATCTTCTTACAAATGGAGCCTTCAGAACAACCCGTACACATTCTCCTGGTGGGTGGTTAGGTGAGGAGATCTGCAGGTGCACACGGAGGCTGTTTTCTTAGCCTTTTTGGGCCTTGGTCCCTCTTCCCCTCTGTCTTCATGTCCCTCTTGCTTTGTGTACCCCAGACAGCAGAGCAGGGATTGTGCTCAGGTTCTGTAGTGCAGTCTGGTCATGACCTCCCTACGGCCCTGGCTCTGTGACTATCTGATTAATGACTCCCATGTACCTTTCATGCTCTGACTAGAGGCCTGGACTGCTCCCCCCAACTCTGACATGTCAGCAGCCCCCCCAGCATCCAAGAGAGAAGGAGCACTACCTTAATTGTGGCTATGCTCAGTTGCCTAGACTCTGGGCTCCTTTAATCTCACAGGGGATCCCTGCAATCCTGCCCCGTGTGCACTCACTCACACACCACACACACACACACACACGTACATGTCCACACAAATGCTGTGCATAAACACATTCCTCTTTTCACACATGCACATATTATTTAACCGCAAAAATAGTGTCTTCCCCTGGGATTGTTGTAAAAATCTGTTATCCATTCAGATTATTCATCTCACTCCATCCCATCAACCCATTTCTCTTCTATGGTTCCTTCAAACACCACCAAGTACTTTTTTTTGGTCTCTGCCCCTCTCTTCTGTTCATCCTTTTTCATTTATTCATTCTTCACCCCACTTGCTGCACACCGCTCCTGTGTTTATCCTTTGTTCTTTCTGACTCGCCTGTTTTCCGCCTCTACAAAGCTGATTTCAGCAAAGAAAAGGTGCATTAAAAAAAAAAGCTCAGCGATCCACTCTGTGTGTGACTCACAATGAGCAAGACTCACCTGTGTGGAATGTTCCAGCGCTGCCTCGCTGTGCCTCCTGGTAAACTCGGCTCAGCTAAATCAATATGAAAATCAGTCACCTTTCCTGACTTCGCTGTTCATACATGCGGTGATGTGGGTCAACGGTCTGGATGAGTCTCAGCTCCCTCTACAAAAAGCAATAGGTTTTTACTCAAGTTGGAATAAAGTGGATATAAAAAGGCAGGTCATAGCTTTCCAGGCATCCACAGGATTGATTGTAAGGTATGTTCCCTTTTGCTTCTGTGTTCCCTCTTTGCCAAAGGGTGTGTTCACATATGGTAAATATCCTTTGGCCTCTAATTGACTGTCCCAAGGCAGTGCTAGGCTAACACATCTCATCATAGCTGCAACCCATTAGTCTAAAGCCTGTTCCAGATTAAGTTTAGCAGAGGTGATACCAAAATCATGCAATGCTGATGAGTTTAGTCACACCACATTATCATACATTCATGTCTGGGAGATCTAGACAAGCACGTGACTTTTTTTTACTTTGTTTTCTACTGTATGTGGCCTGCTGGCTTTTTTCAAACTGACTTACAAGGTCTGCCATGTTGGAGAGAGTGCAATCGTGAATTATCATAACCCGCATTTAATTGAGGCATGTGAGGAATGTGAAATTCAGGTGTTTTTGGGGTGGGTAAGTTTTTTTTTCTGCACTTGGAACCCTGTCTGGATTTCCACGTGGCACCCCCGGCAACCCCTGCCACGATTGCATGGCGTCTGAGTTAAGAAAACTGTCAGTTTTTTGCATTCACCCGAACCGTGCACCGTTATTTCTGTAGGCGCCTAGCGAACACAAAGCTATAAAAAAAAAACACCAATTTTGGAAAATACAGCAGCCTCACATGACAGTGGAATGTAGTAATGCATTGGCTCCTCAAGGAGGTGATTTCCCAGCATGCACCTACACTGTGTGTCTGTGATTAAACTGTATTAGTCCACAGCAGACAAGACAAATGAATTTTCAGGCCAAAGAAAGTCTGAGAGGAAACAGAGATTGCGAGTGACGGCGCCCTTTCTCAGCCAATGCTTATTGCCTCCCCCTCTTTTGATCAGCTTATGTTTCCTCACTCTTCCAAACATCACTTCCTCTTTTCTCTTTTCCTCACCTACTCCATTTAATTCTCTTGTGTGTTTATAGGACTACAGTTAACACACGACATTTTGTTTAAGGTCTGCATACCAGTTTTTGCAACAACTAAACCTGTGTGGCAGAACTGATGCCACGACATATTAAAAAAATGTTAACATTTTTTAAATGCTTTAATTTTTAAGGTCTAATTTGTTCTTGTTGAATGTAGTTAGCATTGTTAAAATGAATAGTTGTAAGTGTTCTTTATTACTTAATGTTGGTCATTAGGTGCAGTGTCTTAATTGTTATGGCTGTCAAATTTATGTGAAGAAATAACTTCACTGTAATAAAATGCAGTGTCAAGTTAATAGCAGACAAAGTGTTATAGATGGTTTTTTAATCCAACGCTACAAGAAAAAGAAAAAAATTAAAAAAAAGAAACCTCATTTGGAGTGCTATCTCCTGTGTGGTTATTTAAAGGTACGGGTGAGATTTCCCTCTGTGCCACTTGGGTTCCTTATCGGGGCTCACACACACGCGTGAGCTGCCACTCAGCTCCACCTGGGCCCGCAGCCCCACACACAGAGCTGGCAACTCTCCCTTATTTATCCACACGTCCGCTTAGTGAGCCAGTCACACGTTCTCTGATGCTCACGTGTGACCTTGTCCTTTATTTGTCTATGCATGCTTTCACATATCCGTCCACACGTTGTCCGCCCATTCATTCGCAGCCTGCTCTAGCTATCTGCCCCCCCCTTTCGTTTATTCCATCACGCTTTCGGTCTATCTCTCACTTTCTCTCCTGTTATTTCTTCACCTGTATCCTTACTCACCCATTCTCTCCTTTGTTGGTTTTCATCCATTCATCCACTCGTATTTTTCTTTGTTTGACCTCTCGATAACCCATCGGCTCCTTGTTATTTCCTGCAAGGCAATTAAAGCATTTCCTGTACAATATCCATAGACCATTCAGTCCTAATTATTAATTTATGCTCTATTGTATACTTTTATCATTCCTCTCTCAGCTCCTGCTTTACTGAGTCAGTCTTCCATCCCCTGTATAGCTCACCTTCCAATCCTCCCTGAACGAGGAAGCGCTTTTGAAGGTGTGTGGTAAGCAAAGCTACACACTCCGCTTTTAGTGCAGCTTGTCTGATGGGACGGTGCTTATATACCCAGTGTCTCCATGGGGGAAAGCTGCCATGTGAACATCCACCCTTCAGAACCTTTCTCTATAACTCACTGTGGACGGCTTACGTATTTGAATTAGAAATAGGCTTTAAACCTATTATAATCTGAAAATTCTAAATATGTCATGGGAAGGACAAAAAGGAATAGCTTGCTTCAAATTAATTTATTCATTACTTACACAGTTTAGAGCTCTGGGTAGCCTGGAGCCTCGCCCAGAAAATTCAAGGCTCAAGGCAGTGTGCACACAGACGTTGTGCTACACATTGGGGGGGGCAATGTGTTCACATATTACAGGCACATCTATTTTGACTTTAGAAGGTACATAGAAGGTCCAGAGAAGAGCCAGACGAATCCTAGAAGAACACGAAGCTACACACAGACAAATCTGAGGCTGGAATTGAAGCTGAATCCCTGGGGTTGAGAAGCAGCAGAGCTGGTGGCAGAACCACCAACCTGCATTATAGGTTTCATATATGTGTAGGTTGTACAGTGAGAAAACGCACTTTTATAGAACTTTATAATAATTGTCAATAATAGTTAATTAAGCTTTAATTACACCTGTCCTAATGCTAAATAATTTACTAGTAAAATAATCACTTTATATCTAAAAATATACAATATGAGAATGATTTGTGCCTAAAAACATTTTAAGGTCAGTGTAAATCATGACTTAAATATTAATAACGGGGCTGTCGGTTGAATTTAATTAAAGTTTAGTGCCCATTTATATTTTTCATGCAAACGGCCTAGGAATTAAGGCCACTGGTAGCCTTTGAAATATTAATGTGAAATGTTCATCAGAGGTTAGTGAGATAATGGAATAGCAGTAACTGAGAGAACAGGAGTAACAGAACCAATCTTGTCTGTGTTAAGACTTTTTTTTGTTATTTATGGATAAATTTAAAGAGGATCACCCTTGAACCCTTGCAGAGCTCTGCAAGAAATGGAATGAAATATTGAGAATGCAAAAGAACATATTTAAAAGGTAGTCACAGAACCTGGACTCCAATCCGTTGAAATAATTGAAATCGATTGCACCCATAGCACAACGAACTGAACTCTTTTCATGTCCATAATCAACGTTTTTTTATTTATTTTATTTTTTATTTTTTTGCAATTGCCTTTTGGTGCTATAATTTGGTGTTATGCAGTCAGTCTGAATACATGAAACAAAACTGTCATACCATACAGTTATGGGTTCATTTGTTCCAAAGCTACTGACTGCAGGCACCCCCATTAAGGGTCTTTATTGTAATGATACTGGGGACAAAAAAAAAACATTGTTCCATGGAATTAAATAGTTCTTAAATGGTTCTTGGTACCAGAAAGGATAAAAGGTCATTTCCCGTGCCTTTCTTCCAGAATGTTTTCCGTTACTTCATAAAAAAGCAGATAATTCAGAAAATAAACAAAAAACAAAACAAAATAAAAAAACAAAATGTATTGAAGCAAAGCAGTTCAGTCTCAGTGTAAATGTTCCACATAGATGTTCATGATGGATAAATAACAGGAACAATAAGATCATAAGCATGTGACAGGGGGAATACAGGTAACTACATATTTTACCCCCCTTCTGAAAGTGCGCTGCCGTGTTTGTTATTCTGTGTGTGAGGTGAATGACAGGAGAGGCCGATTGATTGGCTGCCCTTGCCTGTTTCCCACTGTTTGATTGGCTGCCCTTGCCCATGTCACACAGCGTGCCGTCTAATTGGCCTTTATTCCTGCTTTTTAGCAACAAACCAGCAGTCTGCACACTGCCTCTATTTAACTCAGAATTGTACTCCGTGTGGTGAATCACTGTGCCTAGGAGGTTGTAGGTTTGTACCCCAGGTGGGACATTGTTACAGAGTCCTCAAGCAAGATTATATTTTTTCAAGAAAAAAAAAGCTCTTTAGCTCATTGCGATTTCAACCCCTAATGTGACATTCAGTTTCTCATTGTGCGGGGCACATGCTGTTAACACAGGTGTTCGTAGGTGTTTTGTTCTCTAGATAATTTAAGCAGAGATTCCTGGAAATGCAATAAAAGCTTGTTTCATTAAATAATAACTCTTGTTCGAGCGTTTGAAAGGTACATAAAATGCCAGTTTATTAAAATAATACTGTATGCTTTGTTGACTATGAGTCAAAAACTAAAAGAAAAAAAAAATAATCCCACATTCATTCATTCATTCATTCGTTAATTGTTCAATTGTTTATCCTTTGCGGGAATGTTGGTGGCTTGGAGTCAGTCCCATGTAGCAGGGGCACAGGCATGGTACAGCCTGGTGGTCACCCACTGCAGCACGTCAGACAAGTAAATGTCTTTCATAAAATAAATATGCAAAAGTGACACTGTAGATGCATGTATAACTGGAAGACAAAATGCAAAAACCCCTTCTATAAATCTGGAGAACTCACTGGTTGTCTGAGTCATCATGCAACTTTAGATTCAGACTGACACTTCTGGCACATTGGTGGGGTCAAGGACTAAGCAAGACCCGTAAACAGTCAGACAAACACAGAAGCCTAAATGCAGTCGCCAGCAAGTGATGAATCGTGCTGTTAATCCGTGAGGTAGGATTATTTGTCTGTTGTGCTGTTGAAGTCCTCCAACCTTGGAGCTGATCTGGCCCAACTCCTTGGAGTACGCATGCTGCGTGCTCTCTATATATCTCCACCTCCTGGGTTGCTTATTGAAATTGACATTTCAATGTCAACTCTAGCATTCATTGTGTCGTTTTTTACGGCTTGTAAAGCCAGACCTTTAAAATGGCATGCAAAGTTAGGGGACGCTCCGGAGCTACAGTTTCACACGAGGAATGATGGAACTATCTTTCCTGATGTGCACATGCTACATGTGTGTCAACAGGAGAGATGTGAAGCTTCCTAAATGAGTGTTAGGAGAGAAGGTGGTTTCTTGTTTTGGCACAGATTAATAGTATGTAAAAAAGAATGGTTGTCCCATCCCTGCAACTCAGTCTACTTATCCTGATGCTTTTCACAACCACCCTCTTCAATTCAATTCATCCATCCTTCCTCCATCCATCCATTTTTTATACCGCTTGTCCAATTCTGGGTTGTGGGAAGCCTGGAGCCCATCCCAGGAGACATAGGGCGCAGGTCAGGGAACACCTAGGGCAGGGTGCCCACACACACACACACACACACACACACACACACACACACACACACACACACACACACACACACACACACACACACGACAGGCAAGTTGGAGACACAAATCAACCTAACCCAAGTCTTTGGACTGTGGGAGGAAACCAGAGAACCTGGAGGATTCTCACCAAGCACAGGTAGAACATGCAAACTCCACACACACACACCCAAGGTGTCAATTCAATTCAATTCAAATTTTTATATAGTGCCTTTCAAGACAAGTTGCCTCAAAGCACTTTACAGGAAGACTAAACAAGACTATAAACCACAACTCCAGCAGCTGGAACATTCGACCTTGGAAGTCCCAGCATCATATCCAACTTCTTTTAAGCCACTGCAAACTTGACTTGCACTGTTTTATCAGTGCTGTTGTCCAGAACTGCCCTTTCTTGCAATAACTCAGGAAATAATTTGATTTTTTCCACACCCTGTTTAAAGCATGTGTGAGGATCTGTTTGTAAATATGAGCTGTGTTGAACAAAGTGTGATTAAGTATAATGGTGGCCTCAGTGCTGTGTGGGTAAATCCAGTGGCTAACATTGCCTGTCCCGTTGCCTGTTGGAATCCATAAATATCAGTGCTAATCCACTTCACTTTACTTCTCCCCTTTTGGTGCTATTTACAGCGCTGTGCATCTTAAGCATGTGTGTTTAACTGAGAAGCACCAGAATGAAATCAAATAAATTACAACGCCATACATCACTTGGACCTAAGCTGTTTATTCTGATGCCTTCAGCTAAACTGAGGCTGTGAAAATTGTCTTGGGGAAAAGTAGCATTACACCCGTAACAACCGGACACCCCAGGGAGTGTTTAGTGTCTGTTCAAGGTTAATTTTGCTGCAAGGCACAGACTGAACTTATCGGGAACTGAAACATGTCTGGTTGCAGTAATGTAGACAAACATGCGCACACCGACACACTCACAACAATTTGAGAGCAAAACCAAGAAGCGGAAAAACAAACTGCACCGAAGGAGCAGAGGTTTTTACAGACTTCAGAGATTGCTTTAAGCGTCAGGCCTGTTAGCGTGTTAGCTTAACCTTGATCTGTTTGTATTTTTTTCCTATGAAACCTGAAAAGGTGCTTTCTATTTTTC